>JAOBAY020086112.1:0-10454 GCA_025331085.2 Zoanthus sociatus
ATTTTTTATATAAATTTTTTTTTTGGTTGCTTTTTTAGGCCGGGCCGGCAATTGCCCCCCCCCCCCCCCCCCGGTCCCAGATGACCTCAAAAAGCCCGGTCTGGATAGGGTTAATCCGGCATAGTTGGAATAAGTCTAAAAGAAAACACCCTTAATATTCATTTGGATTTAAACGAAAAATAGTATGCTTTCGAAATCCTATATTTTTTTTTTCTCTTTTTCTATTCTAAATTACTTTATTGTAAAATATAATACTCATCGTGAGTTTGGCTATCTGTGGTTTCCATTGCATGTTCGTCGATGGGATTTTTTCAGTGGGGAGACACGTCATCTCAAATCTTAAGAGAGCACTAATATTCTGAAAAAAAAACACCGTATTTCTTTGGTACGCGTCAATACATGTACGTATATATGGAAAAAGAAGTATTATCATTTAATTCCTATTCCTATTTCTCAGATTTTAGTTTCCAGTTATTCATTTTACTACTTTACCTTAAAATGCTACTAAAAACATTTGGGGTGGGGGAAGGGGGGCAGCTGAACCCCCTCCTTCTCCCCCCTTGCCGCCCTGTTAGCTACGGCTATGCTGTGATGGTTGCCAAGTTGCGCAACACGTCTTTAGTGCTTTCAAGGCTCGAACATTAGATTCAGACTTGCCTTTTACGTATGAAAAATCCAATAGTTAAATTATCCCAGTGTTGTCAATGAGTTGGTAAGTGTTATGTTCATCAATGAAAGTGACACTGTAGTTATTTCTTAAAACCGTTCGAGATATTTGTTTAACTTAAAAAGTCTATCTATCGGGTGTGAGGCACGATAGATGTACCCTATCGGGTGTGAGGCACGATAGGTGTACCCTATCGGGTGTGAGGCACGATAGGTGTACCCTATCGGGTGTGAGGCACGATAGGTGTGAGGCCAGTGGGTCTTTGTTTTAGACTACAGGGTCTTAGGTCATCGGTCTTCGTTTTCGACACATCCCAGTTTATGTTCAGTCTGCATTTTACCCCGAGTCTGCAGTCCGCAGTCTGCGTTTTACACTGACCCATTTTGGAAAGTTATTTTGGTCATTTTGGTTCCAGACTCTTGCTCGCAATTCTAAGAATTGGTACTCAGACTTCCTGTTCCCCGTTTTTCTGTTCCCCGTTCCTCGTTCCCCGTTCCCGGTTTTAGTAACACCCTACTGGTGTTGTGTTTTTCTTTTGCTTAATTTTGGCGCCAACCACTCAACGCACAGGCCACTCCTGCCACCCTTGCGCCAGTATTGTTTTACAGGTTTGAAATACTTTTGTCAAAAAGACTTGCAATGACCGAATTGCAATGGCTGAAATTATGAAATACCTTAATAAAATAATATAACAAAATATATATTTCGCAGTTCTTGTTTCACCCAGCGCCAGAAGCCAACCCAAGACAACACATAATGATGACAAAATAAAACAAGTCAAGGTTTTCGATCACCAGGCTTTGAAGCCACGGAGAACATGTTTTATTTTTCTACATAAACAACACAAGAAAGAAACTTACAAGAATGATTTGCAGCACTCAATATTTCTTTTATTCTATCTACTTGTAGATCAAATATCGAAGCTTGTATCTTTTTTATGGATAGATACACATTACAGTTTTTTTTTCATTTCATTTACTTCATCTCTTTTCATAGGCTATTACATAGTTATAATCAAGATATTATTTTAACAATAATAAATGAATAAATAAATTTAAAAAATTAGAACCAAAGTAGAATGAAAAGAGATGGGGCACGATAGAGAAATCTAAAGATGTGCCCTTAAACTCATTATAAACAAATTTTATTTCACGGAAGAAGGAAAAGAAACTATCACGAAAATGTTTAAACAAAAAATACTGATACTGTGTGAGAAAGAAACGCTGAAGATACTCTTTGAAGACTTTTTTGGGTGATTTTGAACTAATAGATAAGTGGATATAATTCCAAAAATATTTACCACTTACTGTAGGACAGAATTTTTTAATACACATTAAAGTGTGACCTGAAGAAACATGTATGATTACATTTATTTTCAATTAAAAAGGGCATGCATGCATTTGAGACTAAAGTGCTCAAAATATTTAAGAAAATTGCCAACGGACCAAAAATTAGACGTTAGTATCTATATAACGAAAAGAGTATGCTCGCTGTATTATATTAGTGCTTCATCAGATTCTTGTGCGTACCCTTGGCGTGTTGTAACACTCGTTAGAGTTAAAAAAACATATAAGTGGAGTTTTTACTATGGTGTCAAAACTAACTTTTCAGTTTATCAATTTTTGTAGTGACATCTTTCAAAGAATTATTACAGTTGATAGGAGAAAAAACTTTAGCGATTTGAATATTAACTTGTATCATTGTTTTGAGAGTTTTCGTTTAATTTGACAATTGATGTAAAACGTTATCTGAACTGAAAGGAGCCGATACCCCGCAGATTTAACAACACCTGCTCACAAAATCAAATAAATTCGAAATAGTAATAAAAGTTAATTGCCCGATGCCAAGCTTTGTGCTAATAAATTCTTTTTCAAAAATAAGCGAGGCTTAAACACGAAGCATAAAACTTTGCTTAGCATCGCATGGCTTTCAGGATTAAAAAAAAATCTCATTTGTAGGAGCATAACTAAACTGGGAACAACATAACAGTTGTCGTGATATATTGTATTCATTATAAGTTTAAGTAGACGAAGGAATTACGACAAACTGATTTGTCTTGCACTAGCATTTCACGGTAAGATATGAAAGAAAGCAATACTAAAAGAGTGATTATTTCTATTCATTTAATATGGTTTATTTAAGCAGTTTTATAATGAAAAAACTGGCAGAATATCTTTGTTTATATAAGAAAGTTAAAAACAAGAAGATTATAAAACTGATACATCAGAAATTTTTCTCCCAAGTAAACATTTAAAATAATCTGACTTGAACTGAATTAACAAGTAAAACAAAGCAAGTACAAAATTCTGTCAAAAGACATTTGCTTCTAACACGCAAATGTCAACAAACTATAGAAAATTTTGAGAAGTTTTTGGAGAATACGTTCATGATAATGGCCTGATATCTTACTCGGAGAGAGATGAAACGATAACGTTTCAAGATTACCTGCAATAGATGCCAAGTTTTATTGGTTTGTTTTTCTTATTTCTAAATTGTCCCGAAGGATTCAGACCTCCTATAATTGAGGTAAGCCTTGTAAGAATTTTGTTTGACTTGGTGACAACAAAGTCTGCTAGTAAAATAAAAACACCTCCATATAGTTCGCGCCATAAAGACCTAGCAGATGTATAAAATAAGCATTTTTAAAATTTGTTACGATGCGGGTTTCATAATTTTAGAGTGATACCTTACATGTTATTTTTACGTCAGTCACTATTACTATACTGTACACAAAACAACTACACTCTTTTTTTTTTTATAAGAATATACTTTATAAGAACATTAATTGAGGCTGAAATTAGGCTCAGGCTTTGTCAAGAATATAAGTTTGCATGTTTGAAAAAAAACGTTACTGATTACATGTATCGCAATTGCACTCTAATCTTAAATGGCACAGCCCATATACATATCTATTATCTTTGAAGCTCTTCGATACCACAGTCATTTTAAAAAAGGAAATTCCATATCATCGATATTTCCGAAAATAAGAATATTCGTAAAGAATATTTTTAGACTAAAAGCGGCCAAAAAATAAGAATAGCTTCGGTCCGAAAAACAATATTCTTATAAAAAAAAAGTGTACTTAAAAAGCCTAGCGTTGGGTAGAAGAACGAAAAAAGCATAGAAAAAACATTCATTCAGTTCAGGATATTCTGCTGTAAAAAAGTGATAAAACTCCTTTGTGTTAAAAAAACGAAGATTGAAACACCTTAGTATTTGTACAAACTTCTACTCATGATAGTTTTAGCTACCCCTACCATCAAGAATGAAGAGTATAGTCCTTTAGCTTAGTAGATATAGCCAAGGGTAATCCAAAAAATAGCGCGTCACACGATGGCAACTTCTGAATTCACATACTGATACTAAATTAACAAGTGTATGTCCTTGACTTCAGTGAATCCTTTGTAATATATAAACGCATGTAAATTAGTTCTTATACTTTTTAGAATTAACTTTTCAGAATAACTTTTGGAGAAGCTTTATGTCACTACCTTAGAAAACGCTTATTCGTAAGTTAAGAAAAAAGCAATTTAATCCACCAAGTTTTCCAAAATCCCTTCTTATACATAAAAACTTATAAAAGAGGTACGTAGTAGCTTTATCTATGTACACTCTGCTTTGTACAGTTCTCCAGCTAATGCACCTTTTAGACACTGAAGTAAACAGATTTACACCATAGACTTTCATAGAGTTCTTATTAAAATGAAAATGAAAGATTTATATAAAGAAAATCCTTTAAAAAATATGTTTCTTGAAATAAAAATTATAGCTTCTTTTTCATTAAATCAAAAGTTTGCTGCTGTATGTAATACCTTTTTAGCGTCAACACTGCTTATGTCTGAACATTATTTACACATACTTTTTTTTAAAAACCAATAAAATTTTGCTAAGCCTCAATGCCGGTTCTTATTCTGAGAGCAATTTGAGCTTCAAAATCAAATGTTCTTATTTTTTTTTTATTTATGGTACTTGCCATTAACGTCTTGCTATATCAAAAATTAAAATTGCCAGGGGCCGGGCGGTGCGCGAGCTCAATAAAATAGTTTTTTGGCGGGAAATTCACTCCTACTTATGGTAGGGATTATTGATCCTACACGTATTGTAGAATGGACTGAAAAAAATTCGTGGTTTATCATTTACTTAATTTACGTTGAGCATTATAGCTTCATTTACTTGTTTTCTTACTGCAAAGTAAGCCTTTTTCGCAATCCGCAAAGAAGATTTTTTTCCAACTTTAAAAGTCTACAAGATTAAACGGTACATCACTAAATGGAAACTTTGTAGTTTAGCGTTTAACAAATAAACAACTATCTGAAACTGCAGATGTGCAAGTTGCAATGTGTAATACTTGTCGCATATAGTACATACATACATACATACACGGTCAATGCGATTTATTTACTAATTAATTATTATCAAAAAACTACTATTTTAGCTTCAGTTTGTTCTTAATTTATTCTTATTTTTGGGCGAAGAGTACAAAAGGAACTTGTATAAGCTTAACTGCTCAGACTAAATACATAATCTTTATTTCAACACGGTAATCTCATCAGGATCTACAAACGTAATAACCTACTATTTACATTTATAAACATAAAAGAAAAAGTCTGTAAGTTAAATTTAGCAAAAAAAACACCTGCTTTCCACTAGCTAGAGCCGCATATCTAATAAAACAAATTAAACAAATTAAACGTTTAGGACTAAAAGTATTTCCTATAACCTAACCGAAATTGGTTTAGGCTTTTCGCTTGCCGCAATTCCACAGAGAGGCTATTCCAAAGCAATGTACTGTACTGAAGACAATTGGAATAGTAAATTCGTCCTTAATTGGTGCATCTCAATGAAAAAGAGACACACTGTTACTGTCTGTAAAGAATAGTCTTATAAGCACTAAAACTATTAAAGTCTCGGTACAAATCAGAAAATGATTTGTGAGTCGTCTCTATCTAACCTGTAATCTTTATTTTTTCAACGATTTCACCAGAACAACTTTTGCTGCTAAAAAGAAACCCCAGCTATATCTTTAGCACTTATGACGGTTGATAAATTTTTGAGCGTTAAGTTGAAACGTATTGAAAGTTCTTTTCGCTTTAATTATTAGAAGGTTGAGTTCGCTTTAGAACAAGTAACAAATAATAAAATTTTTAGTCCAGGAATCATAAAATGTTATAAACAACATATAGAACCCTGTAGAGTTAAGAATTAATTGTTGGAAACTAAAATGGCACAATTGAAAAATCGTGCACATTTGGCTATTAATATTAATATTGTATATTAGTACTATTCATTTTCACTGCACGACAAGAAAGTAATCTTATTTCTTTACAACATTTTTGATTCAGATTCTTTGAAGTTCGATACAAATTTATGTTATACAAAACACACTATTCGACAATTATTGGTTTTCTCAATTTAATCAAGACCTTGATTTTAGAAACTGTCAGATGTCATTTGGTTAAAAGCTTCGTTGAGAAGATCAAAAGCGGTAAAAATTTAATTTAGGGGTATAAAAGATTAATTTGCTAATTACAAGAAGGTTATTTGTATCAGCTAAACAAACTTAAGACAATTTTGACCAAGAAACTAATTGAAACTTCTATAAAAAGGTAAATTACTATTTTGTGGCTCTTCGCGCTTTATACACCGTCTCCCGGCGCTCAACTGCCTCGCCTTAGCAAAGGAATACAGATCTTTGCGGTAAGTGCTTTTAAAAGTTTAACTATACTTATGTATTCTGATTTTAATCATGAAATTAAAAGACAAACTTGATAATCATTATATCTTAAGGAATTTATTGTGCCCAACACGTATAATCAAATGAACTATCATCCCATCAAAAATTTGTGCACAAGGAGGCTTGATGTATATTAGCGAAAAAAATTCCCTCACAGCGAAACGTTTGTAACGTGATTGTTTGTTTTTATCGATGGTCCGTTCACGGTACGGGTAACTGAAATTTTAAATGTTTGTTTACAGAATGAAAAAACTAAAATTCTGGATGTTGTTCTTAAAGATTCTTTTGCCAAATCAAGCTTTCGAAAGAATTAACATACAGCAAACATTAAAAAGTTTAACTGCTTTTTTTGATGTTTTAAATATTTTTATGCCAATTCGAAAACTTAGAAAAACTTAAAATCATGATTAATAAACTTTTTTTTTATAAAAACGACAGCTAGGCTAAAGATCGGCCAAAATTTAAGAACACACTAAGAACGCATCCGGCAAAGGCTGAGGAATGGCTGCATGCATGAGAATATTGTTTTGTTATATACATACATTACGACATAAAATCATGGACTCTGCAAACAGTCGAATAGTTAAATATCAAATATCGAAGTTCGCATCTTCCTGAGCATTCATATACAGATTTTATTAGAAACATTTTAAGAACATTTGGAGCTAATATCCCCAAACATTTAAGAACATTCAGCTTTGACCAAAAAAAAATCCCAGTCGTTCTTATAAAACAAACGAAATGTATGTACTCCGTTCATGGGCACAAAACAGAAATTTGAACTTAAGCTATAGACATGCTTATTTAATTAATTTGTTATTGCATTTTCAATTTTCATTTTCAGTAAAATTCAGGCCTAGTTTTTACTTGCAAGTTAAAAAAAGAGGTCAATTGCTCAAAAGTCGGCCGAACTAAAATACCTAAAAAAAAACATCGTCGTGCTCCTATTGGTTACTTTCTCCTCGTCGAAATCACCAGCTGATTGAGCTCCATCTGATTTTTGTAGTTTGCTAACGTTACTAATTCTATAGTCATTGGATTTTTTTCTCTTTGCTGGTAACATTTAACGTCGTACCCAGATCCCACTTGGCGAATTGGCCTTGGGAGATCTGGGAACAAAATTTGACAGCATTCTTTTTTACTTCTAGCGCAAATTTGTTAATGTGCAAAGAAAACTCGTATTTGTCCAATTCGTAGAGCTCCATTTTGTTTTTGAAGACGGTCACGACCAAGCCGCTCAAAACATTTCAGCGCTGGGGCTGAGTTCAACCACAATCATTTCTAAACCTTGTAACCAGGGCTTCTCCCTGGGCCAAAACCCAGATCCCAGAGGCCAAGGGAGAAACACTGGAAACGAGTTAGAGCTCAACAGCCGGCGAGCTCACGCTAAGCAGACATTTCAGCCCTGGGTTGGAAATTTAAAATATAATCACGCATTTGATTTTTCTTTTAATCTTTAGATGAAAACTATTGTCATCCATGAACTCAGAATTCGAATAACCGAAAAAAAATTCCACACCTCAAAACAAAAGAAGTTTGGAATTTAAATTTTAACCGAGCGACAGAGGACTGGTACGTGTGACGTAGCAGCAGTAAGACGTCCTTCGCTGTCATTAGTGTTTTACAAGGAAAAACGTGACAAACAAAGAACTTAAAAACTGAATTTCTCTGTTTTTCGTTGTGTTTTAAATCATAAACGAAGAAATTTTTGTGTTGACAGTGTTACTATTCAACCGGAAGCTGCACAAGTACCTTCTCCTACGTCATTACACCAGGACTTCATAATGGAATTAATGCTCTGTCAAAAACGACAGTTGTCCCAAAACTGTTTTATTTGCGAAAAACTGTTTAATTTTTGAAATTTAGTATTGCTAAAGGGTTCTACTGTTCATCTAAATGATAAAAAAAAAAACAAGCGAATATAGGGACTTTAATCTCTGAGCCCTCTCTTTCCCACTTATAATCTAATCTACTCAAGCCTTCCCCCTTCCTTACCAATTTGTCTGCTTCCCTTCTGCTAATCAATATTCCTTATGGCTCTGCAATTGAAATTGCCTCCATAAAGCTTTTATTGTTAAAGTAAACGTATTGAAATTAAAACCCCTAAAATGGACGTCCTACTGATTGTTTAAAACTAAAATGATGGTCGGCTGGTCTTTAAAATTCTAATTTTAAATTGCGACAACGATATATAATAAATATATATTTTTTCCTGTTTCAGCTGAATTTAATTTTAAGGCAACAAAGATCAATTAAAAGTATACGTATTAATAAAGTAAGTGGAAATGACAGAAAATTTTGATTGTAGAAACCTTTAAAGTTATCTGATTTTTATTTTGAGTTGCTAAGCTTTCTTTTGATGCTCCAAAAAGAACTTAGGCCCGTATCTGAGTATCACGACAAAATTTGGACGAAAAACTTTACAGCTTCAATGAATCTAAACAACTATATTTAACAAGTACAAAACTACTTTTTGTTCATTTTCTTCTTAGTTTTTGATATTACGGTATAGACTGACTCAATTCGCAAACCACTAAGATTTTCCTGCTGTGAATTTATAATTACTTTTAGTTAGAGCCAGGTGTCGCGTTTTAATATGACAGTTTAAGCTTTTAGTTTTGAGTATTCGGCTGAAGTTGTAATTTTAGTATAGGGGCAACCATATCATCTGTGATCAGGTAATTAGTACATTTTCACCTTTTATCTGTTTGCTATATAACCCGCTACTTAACTGTAATAGTAGTATAATAACTTTTAACATTACTTTGGTTGACTTCGTATCTAAAACGAATTCACTCATATACCATAACGTATACTCTTTTTTATAAGAATATCAGTGTTTTTTGGAATATCAATCAGGATGCTTTGCGGCCAATCCGATTTTTAATTTCAGAAAACAGATTTTTGAAAATATTCCTAAAATGATTTCTGTTTTTTGTCTTCTGATATTAAACATCAGAAATCCGATTTCTGATTTCTGTTTTCAGAAATCAGCAATCCGATTTCTGATTCCTGTTTTCTGAATTCTGAAATCAGAAAATAGAAATCCGATTTCTAATTTCTGTTTTGTGAAATCAGAAATCGGAAATCAGTATTTAGATTTCCGATTCCTGTTTTCTGAAATCAAAAATCGTAAAAAAAAAATGAGATTTAGGCACAAGCTGCATAAACTCCCCAGGGGGTAGGTATAAACATTGGTATTTCCGGTTAGGAGAGAAAGTGAACACTTCTTCTCACGTGAACTGAAATAGCGGGAAACTGGTGTATCCCGCAGTCTGAAATGGGGGGAAACTGGTATATCCCGCAGTCTGAAAGTCTAGCGGAATATAGTAAGCCTCGATCTCGATGTTACATAAGCAGGAGGAGGGTAGTCTGGGGTAGGTTAAATGACGCCAGGGATATAGATGAATCCTGAGGTTTCTTTGGTTAATTCAGGGGAAGGCACACTGAAGATATTCCTAGCCGGAAGTACCAATGTTTATGCCTACCCCCTGGGGAGATTTTGCAGCGTGTGCCTAAATCTCATTTCTGAACAGGATACTGCTGGGAATAGAACCCCAGACTCCCATATGAGAGACTGGTACCTTACCAACTATGCTAACCAGACAGCGGTATACATAAATACATATAGCAAAAAAAGTAAGGAGTAATTTCAGAAATAGCCATATCCCCTCTTGATAAGTTCTGAACTCACTTAAAGACTGGGTTATAATCTTTTATTAAAATTCTTTTCTTTTTGTTTAATTTCCTCCAGACGATCCCAAGAGCCTTTGTGCTCTCAAGTAGTTACCAGATTCCCTCCCGGCAATTTATTTTTGGGGAATTTTTTCGACCGACCGACCCTTTTAAATTGTGTTGGTAAAAATTAGATTGCTTTGGCCTGATTTTTCTAAAATTGCAGTGGTCAGTCGTTTTAATCAATTAAGGGGGCATTACGGTTAAACGGCACTTCTTGACTGCTTTTAGCGTTACTTTAAATGATATCGCCGTCCATACTTCGAAATTTTGAAAAAGCCTCAATTAATTCACAGACTGAATGCAAAGGAAGCATCT
>JAOBAY020086123.1:0-10453 GCA_025331085.2 Zoanthus sociatus
GACAAGACACTTCAACGACAACATCGCCTCATAAACTGAAAACACTATCCCTGGGGACTACACCACGTGGGATGTTTTCATGGCAATACCTAATATGGATTAGAGAACGCCAGTTGATTGTTTTGACACAAAAAATCGTTCAAAATTGCAAAACTTCCCGGTAGCAAAAGGGTTAACCTTTACATTTTAATAGAAATGTCTGTGTCTGATGTCGATCACTCTAATTTTATGATTCCCCAGTTCAAAGACCTTCAACAGCAGTTAGAGATCGTTACAATCTTTTAAAGATGAAATTGAGACTGGGCCTTAGTTGTGACAAAATTCATAATAAAAAGTTTTATAGATTGATATTTTGTACACCGTAGTGAAAAGAATGTTATAACTAACGTTCTGGACTGTAGTCCTTCATTGGAGCATTACAATGTAAACAGCTATTTTTTTACAAAAAAAGTTCCTTTTAACGTTTTGAGATTAAAAAAAGAAAGACAATTTGATGGGCAGTTAGAAGATACTCACCTCTCAAAATTTAGCACAAAAGGTCACTTAGTGGAAGTCACATGATTCTTATGCATGTTCTTGTTCTGGCTAAGAAGTTTGGCTTGCCAATTTTATATTTTGTACTATAGGATTTTATCAAGCTATGAAAAAATTGCAATCAAATTGTTACCTGTAAATCTGACTCGTAACCATATATGATAAAAATTTTCAATACGAAGAAAGTATATAATATTATTATATTTGTGTTTGCAATCATTTATTTTTATTGATAGGGTTATAATATATTAAGTTAAATACTCATGTTAACTACCAAGTTATGTAACCACAGATAATGATCCCAATTACTTACATAGTATTGTTGTGCTGTTTTGTTATGATCATGAGAAACACTTCATTCATTCAACAGGGCACTGTACCACCACCAAAAGATGCCCTTCGACAGGTTCACAAACAAGCTGCTACAAAGCGTGCCCTCAAGATGTACTCTGTGATGAGCGATAGCGATGAGGGCAAATCTAGGACACCATCTCCTTTGGAACCGACACCTGTGGGTGAACAGGCTGTCAGGTTTGTCAGCTTTGTCATCATTTGTTAGTAGTTAAAGGGCCTTTGTAACACTATTTTTAGCAATTTTTGAAAATCCCAATTATGTCTTTCCCTCAACTAAATTCCGAAAATAATGGTCTATGTTTGTTATTTTATACTATATTAATGCGTTTATTCTGTTTCCTGTCATTTGTTGCTACGGATTGCAAGGATTGAAATGGATTGAAAAAAGTAAACCTTAAGCTTTTTTCAATCATTGTAATCAACCCGTCGAAGACTGCAGACAGACTGTCGAAAGCTCGTGTATATATAAATTAATATATCTTTTAACCAGTAAACGTGTTAATGATCACTAACCTTCAAGTTTTAAAAAAGCCTTTTCAACAAACACATTTAAAATTTCTTTCGAATTTTTCACTTCGTATGCACTTTAATTTCGAGGATTAACCACAAGATTTAATGGGTTGAGGGGTGGGCAGTAAATTTATTGGGTTTTCTAATGAAAGCGTACTGTTGACCCAAAGTAACCCGACACAGGCTGGTTAGACCTGCATTTGAATGTAATGTTTAAACGCACTGACTTGCCCCTACTAAGAAAAAAAACGTATTCGTGATGAAGTTCTGCATTTTTGATAAAATCAGCTAATTCCTAAAAGAATCTTCAGTTTCAGGCCATGATTCCTAAACGTAACAATTAAGTTAATGTGCTTGTAAAACGTGTTGAAATTGCGAATTGAACTGTGGCTGATAAGCATGGAATTTATCTAGAAATGCAACATCTGGCCATTTTAGAGACCATACTTTTCAAAAGTTTCTCCAGGGAGAGAAAGGCAGACCACCTTAGAAACTTCACTAATCAGAATTTGTGGTTTTCCAACTTGGAGTCAGGAATAGTATGAATCAATGAAAGCATGCTTAACAAAGCTATTAGAAACATCAGCACTATTGATTAAAAAATTCAACCAAAACACTACTATTAGTCTCATTCGGCTTGTGTTAGAGGATTACCATTTGTTTTCATGTTAAAATGTATGTCTAAATTATGAAGTTTCGTTATCTTCAGAAGCCATTCAAACGTGCTTTGACTTATTTACCCCATCTGTCACTGAGTTTGTCAAAAATTTTTTCACACTTGTAAATAATATAGAGGTTGAGTTCAAAGTCTTGCTTTTTTGCCGTACTTTTAATAGTTTTAAGATAAGTCTCGCCAAGCTTTTTTTAGTTGTGTAAATTTGTTTTAGAAACTTGGTTAAGCTTTCCATAACTAAAAATGATTTTAACTAAAACTTTTCCTTTATTATTGTGTTGCGATGTTGTCATGTATTTGTTATGTTTGTTTGTTCTTGTCATCTTGCGGTGGAGTCTCCCCTGCTATTAGTCGAGCGCTTGACTAGTTCAATCACGTTGTTAAAATTATCGAATTATTTTATCGGCCACTGGCAAGTAACATTCAATAAACCAGTCAGCACCGACATAGTGTTAATTAATAATATTATTGATTGTGTTTTTAAAGAATTTATAAGTCAGTTTTATTGCTTTTCCACAGCTCAAGTAAAGTTGTATTAAATGAAAGCTCACCATTTGACAGTCGACCACGTATTGCTCGTACTCCGCTTCAAAGTCAGAAACCATCTAAAGAGACCTCGTCTGTAAAGGCAAAATCCCAGGGACGTTTAGACCCTCTTTCTCTTTCACTTGGTGTCACAGGTTATGGAATTTTAGCAGAAAAGAGTCCTGTTAATCAAAATGGGTTGGGGATGGATCAGGAAAATCAAACCACCGTCACTGGAAATAATGTCAATGGTTCTATTGATATGAAGAATGTTGAAGTGGTTGGGCAAGGCCTTTTCAAAGCTGGAAAACGACAAGCAGAAGAAAGTGACCAGTTTGAATACGAGACAGAAGAGTCTGAAGATGATGAGGAAGAGGATGACGACGAAGATGATGATGATGACGACGACGACGATGATGATGAAGAGGAAGACGTTACAGATGACGATGAGGATGAGGAAACGGAGGAAGAAGATGAAGACGAACTATTAAACTCTCTCAGCGAAACCCAGAAACATGGAATCGTAGAGACGTCAGAAAGAAATAACTTGAAGAGGTTAAAAGATGAGGAAAACCTCATTCCAGTTGACGACGTTGGAGAAAGCTCAGAAAGTGACTCAGAAGAAACCTCAGCGGATAAACAAAAAGGAAGGGACATGACACCTAGAACAATGAGAAAGAGTCTTTCGAAATCAACAAGGGAAAGAATGGAGAGAAGGCGTCAGGAAGAAGAAGACAAAATTCTAAAAGAACAGCAAAGATTAGAAGAACTAGAAAAGGAACGAATGAGGCAGAGAGAACTACAGCAAGAAAATGAGAATCGATTAAAGAACAAGATTAAAAAAGAACAACAAGAGCTCGAAAAAATGTTGTTACAGAAGGAAACAGAACGAGAAATGGATAAACAGAAGCAAAAACTATTGCAACTGGAGCTTCAGCAACAGGAGAAAGTATTGAAAGAGAAACTACAGAAACAAACTAAAGAACTTGAAGTGCTTGAGCAGGAGAAGTTGAAAGAAAGGGAAAGAGAGAAAGAGAGGTTAAAGGAGAAGGCAAGACAGCGTCAGTTGAAGCTTCAGAGAGAAGCGGAGTTGAAGATGCAGAGAGAAGCGGAGTTGAAGATGCAGAGAGAAGCAGAGTTGAAGCTGCAAAAAGAAGCAGAATTGAAGATTCAAAAAGAAGCAGAGTTGAAGAAGCAGAAAGAGGCAGAGTTGAAGATGCAGAGAGAAGCGGAGTTGGTGAAACAGGTGGAGGAAGAAAAGAAAGAAGAGAACAAACGTGCAGAGCTGGAGGCCTTAAGACAACAGCAGCTGAAGAAGGAAGTGGAAAGAAAACGAAGGGAACTGGAAAAGCAGAGATTGGCTTCAGCAAAAGAAATGGAAGAAGTTAAAGGTATTGCTTTGTTATCGTCAATTCTATATTTTTAGTTTTAAATAACAAATATACATTGGTCTAGCTAAAAATTTTGTTAAGATCATATCTATAAATTCTTTTAGAGGTGTTTATGAATATTTTTATTTATTAGTAAGGGTTTTTTTTCTGAAGGTAATTATAGAGTTTCCCATGCTCTCATTGGTGGAGGTTCACTTAGGGACATTATGCAACGAGGATGGCGATGCCGACGACGACGGCAAAGACTGACAGTAGTAAATACATTTACTGCACGTTGGAATGCATCGAGCTCGGCTTCTGCACGTAGTATTTGCTTAAATTACGACGTGAAAAGACCTCTTCTAGAGTTGTCGCTACTACAAGAACGTAACAGCGAAAACTTTCTCAGTATTTGTTTCATGGAGAAATATTTAATCGTTTTTCTATTCACAACGCTTAAGCCCAAGAAATCAAACCCTAATGACCCGTACAAAGAAGTAAAGAGTGAACCGGAATTGTGATTTTTCTGAGCTGTCGTCGTTTACGTTCCCGTCCTCGTTGCGTAAGGTCCCTCTATTCACCTCGCGCGAGTTGATTACAGCCGGCGTGAGAACACATTTTCAAAATGAAGGAAAATGCTATTCCAAAAAGCACTAGGGACACAACTAACTTCAGGATAACACTTTTCGAAGTTAATACAATATCATTATGGCAAATTAAACCAACAAATATAATTTTGCACAAATTTTCCTTTATTTGATGGAATGGTTTCAACAACAAACCCTAAGTGATTTTACTACAACAATTATTCACCTTATAACAAAACCAATTCTTTATTTCATTAATGAAAAGTTGCTTTCACAACACTCGTTGTAGAGTTGATTAGTTTTCGGCTTTTTATGGTTCGTTAGGTATACACAAAATTTGATACTTCTAGAATACAGCTAGCAAGGGTTTGATTGTAGGAAAAACGCTTAAGTTGGACAACTCTCCGTAAACTTTGATACTTCTAGAATACAGCAAGAGTATTATTTTGGACAACTAGATACTGAAAATGTTTTGATAATTGCTCTAAGTAACCAAGGCAATGATGTTTCGAGCGATAACACTTCTACAGAGTAACATTTGCTACTTTGGTGCCCAATTTAAAAAGCCGCGAGCTCTTAGTGCTAGCGCACACGTGTGTGTTACATATGCTTGCATCAGTTCAAATCAAAGTTATCAGAGTGGACTGGTTATGAAACTCAGCAAACCACAAAGAAGATTACAATGTTTGTTTCATGTTGTGTGCACGATCACGGTTAAGATCTTTTGTTCTACGTGTGATGCTCGTTTACATCTCAAAGCCTTTGTTATTTGTGCATGGTCAACGTCATATTTCAGTAGGGAAAAGGAGAGCAATAACGTATAACAAAGAAAGTCATCAGATTTCATAACATGTCAACTCTATTAACTTTGTTCAAACGTTTGAACGTCAGCAACTAACGTCTTACAGTGGCGATATTTTTCTTGATTATGATCTTGGAATGTCTAAACCACTGAACTCAGCTTATAACGTTCTACCAATGAATATCGCTTTACAGATCTCACAATAACTGGTTCAAACTCGAGTTTTTCCCCTGTCAAACAACCCACAAGTAAGCCACCATCAGGAAGCTCACCAAGAAAGAAAATGCATACTTCATCGTAAGTACTTTCCTTGTAGAGTATTTTGAAAATAGCTATGGAATATCGTACACCATAATGTCCGTAAAGTCTAGTCCTGGCTGTTAGATCAGGATGATGAAGAGGGTGTCTCAATCACGAACAGCGTGCTAACTTTTTATAATTTCACGCACAAAAACCAACAAATTGGGATATCACGCATTTGTATGAACATACTAACAGTCTAACACGGATCCTGCATTCTGATTGGCTACTCTGTAATGGTCTATTTGTGATATCCTACTTGTAGAGAAAAGTAATAAGCCCTGTTTTGCCATAACATCGGAGCATGACAGGTTTATAATAAAAAAATTAGACCTCTCGGCCTCATGGAGTACGAGTTTGAATAGCTATTAACTTGTAGTCCTTTTGTCCTCAAGGTCTAATTGTTAATTAGCTAGCAGTAAAATGCGCACAGCATCAATCACTTTTCCTTTTTTCATAAATCACTCGGTGATTTTTAGGCCAATCACGCAAAACCTCCTCACATACCTGTTAATCGTAAGTTTAAAAGGAGGATGTATTTAACAGGAAGTTTTGCAAACACTGACCACTGCGATAAATAAACTTTTCTGTTTCCTCGATGTAAAGGGGCTTATATTTGTTAGAGAGGTATATTCTAGAAGATATTCTAGTGAGAAGATTTTTTTACAAAAGGGGGAACTTATGCTCTCAGAGGAATATATCACAAAGAAATCCACATAAATTGTTCTTTTGTTGATAAAGGATTTAATAGAGCCAAAACCATTTGTGGAATTGCACACAGTTTCGGGCACTGTGAAACAGCTGACCCTAACTCTAAATCCTAACCCTAACCCTATCCTTAGGGTTAGGGTTTAAGGTTAGGGTTAGGGATTAGATTTCGATTATTTGTTTTGCTGTTTAAGAGTGCCCTGCAGTTTTGGTATAATAAGCAGTAATTCTTATGCTATTTCTTTTCATCGATCATTATACGACAGACTTTATGTTCATATTATTAGTTTTGTTGTAGAACTTGTTCTAAAACAATTCATATTTTTGTATTGAAAGTCTCTAAAAAGTCAATGCCGCAGAAAATCGGTGTTTTTTAAAATTCTGAAGCTGTCCAGGCTTTGTTATAAATCATCAAAGTTGTACGTACATGAAGAGCATAAGATTAGTTGTTTATCATTATTCTTTGCAGTGCCAATTCTGAAAGAGAAGCTGGTTACGCGTTAACAGACGAGTCGTCAGAAGGACGCAACCAGTACGCGGTATCCACTTATGCTAGTGCTGGACAGTGTTGGGAGATTAGTCTAGATGAACTGAAGCCTTTTGGAAACCCAGAACAAGCATTCAGAGACCTGTTTAAGTGCTTCGATAGTAGCACAGAAGATTGGTTAGTATTTGTCACACTCGTGATTCTTTTTTGTAGTTTGTTTTTACTTTCAAATCGTTGTCCCGCTTTCGCGAGAAACTTGATTTTTTGCTTTTTAACTTGTTAAACATTTTTGTTTGCGAAGCGTGTGAGTATTGCTTTCTATTTCAATAGTAAAAATTTAGCTTACTTTGAAATTTTTCGTACGTTTATACAAAGTTTGATAATTTTTTTGATAAAATCTATGCCGTTTACAAAGAACTATTTAGTAAATATAGCTATAAAGGGCAATAAAATATCAGTTATTTTTAAGGACAAATTGCAAAAGGATTATAAAGGAAGTGGTTGCCCATTCTTCTAAGGCAGAGGCTAATGTTTAATCACCATTGGAAACCATTTTTCGGTTTCGTCATTTTGCCATCATGGAGCCTACACGTAACCGTAAACAATTGTTTCCGTGAAATACTTATTATGGCCTGAAAAATCTTATTTGGCTAGAAACATTAAGTTGCCACCAGCCATTAGCTTTGTAAGTTGAAAAGTTAGTGTCGAGCCCGGCTGCAGTCGGTGTTGTCTCTAACGCAGTGCAGTAATAAAGTGGTGAAGTGCAGTCTGCTTAAAGGCA
Organism: Zoanthus sociatus; assembly: GCA_025331085.2. NCBI lineage: Eukaryota > Metazoa > Cnidaria > Anthozoa > Zoantharia > Zoanthidae > Zoanthus > Zoanthus sociatus. The sequence goes on from JAOBAY020086123.1 coordinate 7,632, forward strand.
ATGCATTGGGTAATAAACTTGATAAAAATGGCGACTCATGATTTTTATCAGGTCTATAATGTTTTGATATCAAGACCATTTGGCAATGCTTTGTTGTAAATAGTCATGAATTCGATAATTTGTACGTTCTTCTGTATGTATTGATTTTTCATTTTTTTATGTTCAACAACATCTTTTTTTCATATTCAACAAGACATCCCAGTTTTTTTTTTTCATGATAAAAAAGAATTACTTTTGTTTTTGTTTAAAAAAGTTGTTAATAAAATGTTGATTTTTTTAAAAAAGGCAAGTGCGGTGTGAAGGATTGCAGTATGTTAGGCGACTCTGCAAACATCATCCAGAAGTTGTAACGTCACAGTTACACAGCGTTGTTCTGGCGGTCTTAAAAGAGGTTTGTGAAACAATACTTCATTTTTTTATTAAGTGCTTTCGGCTACTGCAGGTATACATGGAATGAAAGGAAAATTATAATGAATCTATACTTAAAAAAAGTTGTAGAACGTTTGATTTGTGCGTTCTCTTTAATTTCATCCCAGTATTTTGTGGGCTTCCTGTGGTGTATGTTGACGTTCCTAGGCGTCTATTAAAACAGTGGCTATACAAAAAGTATTTGCGTGGGCGAAAAAGTGAAGCATATGACTTAATCAACCCAAAGCAGTTTTGTACGCCAGCGTGACATTGATAAATATTCCGTTTTTCAAAAAACAAAATTCATCAAATTTGTCACATCAATAATAGTAAAAATGCTAGGTTTTGATGAGATGGTCAAAAATTGGCGAAGATGTGAAAATTTTAAGCTAACTATATTTGCGGAATTTTTGCAAGAAAATCTGTGTGTTTAGCATGATAAAGAGGCTCAAAGGGCTTGTAATGCCCTCCCACTATGGATTTCTTTGTAAAATTGCCTGGATTTGAAGATTAATTTCTTTGCTAATTTAGGAGCGAATACATTAAAAATTGGTAGTTTAACTAATTTAGATGTGACAAATTTGATAGTACATGTAATTCCATTTTCCAATAAATCAAACATTTTGCTGTGTCTTGCTAAGCATAAGGTATAGTCCGGCTATAAGGTGAATTATGTACCATATGACCTCAGTTATGTCGCAAAAGATCTGTTTTGTACATAACCAGCGTTTTATGACGTTAAATTAATCATTTGGCCTCACAAAGTCTAAAAACCCACTACATGGAAGGGGGCTATCTAAGGATGAAATGGGAAGTTAGTCGAGAAAACACTTGTCTTTAATTGAATAAGCACTTGTCTTCACAGGTAAAGAACCTGCGCTCTCAAGTATCAAGGGCCGCAATTTGTTCTCTTGGAGATATGTTTACTTGTCTTGGAAAGAATTTAGATATGGTAAGGTTTTGTCACTTTGTCTGCTTACCTTCATGAGCCAATTTTCTTGTCTTAACGTTCCATCTAAGGTTGATAAAATGGACACCAGTATCTGGTCAGGGAAGCACATGGTCAGTTTCCCTTCCAGGGGAGGAACAGAAATTTTTGGAAGGGGAAAGTGTAGAGTTAGAAAATAAGATTGCGTGTTAAAATTGCGAATAAGGAACTTTCTTAGCGATAAAATGACCGTATTCAGAGATGTGCAGTGAAAAATTCCGTCTGCATTGTTTTGAAATTCTCCATAGTGCTCCCGTGGGCACGGATCTTAAAATCAAAGAGGCACTCTAGATTAAATGGCTAAAACCAACACTTAATCAACAAATTGTCATAATTAAATTTTCTCCCAACAAGTTTACTTAATTATATTTTAAAAATTTAAGTGATGGGAGTTGCATTTACGAAAAACGTCTGTTAGTTTGAAAAGTGATGCATTACTTTGAAAATTATTCTAGAACTTCGTTATATTCAACAATTATTCAAACGCGTTGTATCCTAAACTAAGACACAATTTACTTTGATTCTACCAGCCTGTGAGCCCTTTGAACTGCAATAATTAATAAACCTTTTTTTATAACATAATTTGAATAGTACGTGCGTTTTGATTGGTCTACAAGTGAGTTTTCATAGCGCTATAAAGCACAAAAAGGACATGAGTAATAATGTTGGCTGCCTCCAAGTTGTGAGAATTTACAGCTTTTTTAAGTGAAATTGAAGTAGACATTTGCACTTCTTGTATCGTCTATCTCTTTGTTAAAACGAAAAATTATCTTATAAAAGAAATAATTGACAATTATCCAAGACTGCACGTTGGATATGAGATGGTAAATAGCCAACGAGGCGCGTAGCGCAGAGTTGGCTATAATCATCTCATATCCAACAAACGCCAATGGAATAATTGTTTTATTAAATTTCATAAGTTTTCCGAACCCTTCGATTCTTGAAAATGACAACAAAATTTTACTCTTACTTTTTCACCTTGGCAACACTTTACACAGTTTCCGTGTGTGGTCATTCGGTATATGAGCTGATAACCGAGATTGAGTGAACCAATCAGAACGCTTAAAACGCAATATTCGTGGTTGAAAATTTAATAAAACATGTTCTCCGTGCCTTCATAGCCTGATGAAAACCTCGGCAAAGTTTGTGAGAATTCTCGAGCAGGTGAAAACTCTGGACTGCATGTATCTCGGGTTTTCACTGATCTACTCACGAATTCTCCCAAATGTTTGCCTGAGTTTTCGCCAGGCTATGAAGGCACGGAAACCATGATTTATTTCTTAAGTTAAATCTTTTAGGAGCTCGAGGCCGTAGCCAAGATTCTTCTTCCCAAAGCTGGAGAATCCAGTGGTTTTATCAGGGACGACGTTGAGAGAACTTTATCAGCTATGGTTCAGTCCTCAGGTGCCACTCGATGTCTGGGGGC
>JAOBAY020086134.1:0-10453 GCA_025331085.2 Zoanthus sociatus
CGAGTTCAATATTTGTTTTTCAAGTTCGATGTTTATAGTTTGGATTTCAAGTATTCTTTATTCAAGTTCAAATTATGCGTTTTGAACTTCAATTGATGTGGTTTCGACTTCAGTGTAGTCAACTTTTGAATTTCATATTATGCAAATCTTTTCATATTTTTGTCCGCAACGGAACGCCATAGCAAGCCGTCGGAAAATTCTAGCGTAGTTTTACTATATAGATTGCTTCGAAGAAACAATGTCAATGATTTGAATCCTTTGAGAAACAACAACGCTGTCCTGATTTCGCTTTGCAGGAATCAGTTGAAGCCATAACAACGCTAAAGGAGCAGAAATCCGAGTTTTTAAAGTTTTAAAGTTGTTTAAATTTTATTCAAATCAAATATATACAAATATTACGAACGGGCTGGATAATCTTTAAGGAATGAAGTTCATGTTTGATTATTACTTTGTCAAATTACAAATTTAGTGAAGTGTTAAGCGTTTATGACTGCATATAATTATACTCCTAAGTTTACCGACATTTTAAATATTACTATACTGAAGAACCAAATGAATTTTAAGTTGAATTTTGATTAAGCTATTTTTGTGAAGAACGTGCCGGAAATCCTGATTTTTCTTTTTTAGTAAAAGGCTGAATATTTTCAATTTTGATTACAGCAGCTTGGCATTGTCATTGTTTCATGACCTCAAATATAACATTTAAACCTTGAGTGGCGGGCTTGACAGAGTTTATCGAAACATTTTATTGAAATTCAAACTTTTAGTACTAGTAAGGTTTCAGTACGAAAATGTTCAAAATGTCTTGAGTTTCAAAAGCGTTTTGTGGAGTAATCTTTTTCTGGTACTGCATGTGAGAATGTAAGGAAAATGAAGAATCTGTGATTCATTTCATCATTTTCCAGATTTTTAGAACAACAAGGTCTTCGTTACGTAGAAACGGGAACTATATAAATCAAAAAGTTTCACCACTTTGATTGCTTGCTGCCTTTAGGGGGGAGGGTTTATCAGCAAAAATGAGATCGACTGACTGTAAACTAGCGACAAAGCCAAAGGGCTTGCATGTCGACTCCTCTTTCCTATACTCTTGAAAGAAAGAATTTCTAAACTCATTAAGACTCAGTTCTTCAAGGAGTGAATAAATTTGCTTTTCGGATCACAGGCAGGAAGCAGTTCTTTGAGCTCCCCCTTGTAGCTTTTTGTTGCGGTTGAAAAGCTATACCGTGCTGATGAGTCCTAGAAGTCTCAAAACAGCCGCTAATAAGATCTAGCAAAGCCAGCTAGCACGTTCAGGGTAAGCCCTGGCGTTCTACTACACGATGAGTCCTAACAAGGACGAAACAGCTGTTCACGGTCGCTCCAGCTGCTTGCATTGTAGTTATTCGAGTGAAGCCGGTTGTGCGCATGCGTGTTGGTCCTGGCCAAACCGTGGAGTTTGAGTTAGGGTGGTTTGTGCTCTTTACAGTTTCGTCAAACAAAGAATTCCGAAAATGAATTACTTAAAATCTACTGATGAAAGTGATGTTCGATTGAAGTCTGAGCATAAAATATATAAAAATAGAAATAAAAATAAAAATAAAATCAATAATAATAATAATAATGATAATATTCACAATAATAATGACTTTATATATGTCAAGTTTGTGTAGCTCCCCAAAGGCAAAGGCCTACTAATTGGAGACACCATCTTTACCACTCTAAAGGTAGACGGAGACCTTTCACATGACAGACATTCACACATAAACTCAATTATGTCTCCGAGGGCCTAAGGTGTAACTTCCTTATCCGAGAAAACTACTATGTAGACCTACATGTCTATGCAAAAGCAGCACCTCAATTATTTTAAGATCCTGAGTGTTGCTTGGTCGGGAGTCGAACCCGAGCCTCCGGCACGGTAGATTGGTACCTTACTAAATAGGTTAACCAGAGGTTAAGGTTACGTCTGTTAAGGTTTTTAACGATTTTAGTCAACTAGAATGAAGTTACGCGTGTTAAACTACAAGTTTTTTTATTATGTTTACAGCTCAACAGCATTCTCTAGAGTCTTTACCTTCGTTAATTATAATAACTACTATAAAGATAGCTAATATGCTTCAATTAGTATATTGACGCCATCGTACAAACTATGCATTAAGGGTCATAAAATGAGTATAAGAGTTGACAAACAACGAGAACGAATTTAGATAACTATACTTCAATCGACCATACCGATCTTGACATATTTCATATTTTGTTTTCTCAATATATATTACTCATGTTTGTAAAGCTATCCTTACAACCTGATGAAAATCGATGTGGCCGATCGAAATATAGTTACCTAAATTCATGCTTGTTGTTGTCAACTTTTCTTATACTCATTTTATAACATTATTATTTGGTTGACTTGGTCCGGTACGGATCCAACGATACAGAAAGTTCTACAAGAGTATTGCTACAACATTTTTTCAAGCATTAAGGGTCAAATTCTAGACATGGTCTGCCTGCGAGTGCATAGGCTTGTATACAGCGCGTAAAACTGTATAAATATTGGTTGAATAAAACTTTACCCGTAGTTTTTTGATTTGAAAGCGCGGAGAGATGGGAGTGGGAAAGGAGAAGTTAACCCTTCCCCCCTCCCCCACCCCTCCTACTTGTCACTGCCTTGTAATAACACATAGATTTCCTTTTTAACAATTTTACAGGAGCGAAGGAATTGAAATGGGGAAACATGTCATGTTATCATACCAATGGAATATCCAAGAGTTAGTTGAGAAGGTGTACAACGGTCTGAGGGCGATGGGCCTTAATGCCTGGATGGATATACATGGCGGAGTCCAAGGGAATATCAACGATAGGTCAATACACAGCGTTAATAAACGAGTATTTAAGGTGTACGCAAGACTATATATGAAAATATTTTGTATGACATGCAGAAAATATCCGACAAAAACAGAACTTGTTCGTTTAAAAATGATTTGGTTAGGATTTATTTTCATTTGTTTTTGCACGGACAAAATGAAAATTTTGACTGGACGCAAGAGATATGCCATATTGAAACTAGAATGTATTAGCATTTGATTGAAACATTTATGCTATTTTCCCGTATTTATCAATTGTTGTCAGTGTTTTATCAGATTTAATTCTTATACAACCCGTGACAATTTATGGAAATCAACTGAAAGTTGTCTAGGTTGTCAAATGAGTTGTGCGAGAATTCATTACTACTAGCACCCTCTTATATATTGTTATATGGGTTGCAAATTAGGTGTATATATCGGATCAAAAAATCCTACACTCATGACAGATGTCAAGACTTCAAGGAAAACACTTTTCATCGTTTGAAAATTTAGGCATAGTAGAACAATTATATGAAGTTTTTTTAAGCTGTTAGCCGAACAGTTCAGAAAAATTTGATGTTTTTGCAACGAATAGACAAAATTTGATCGGCGACATAGGTTGCGAAATTAGGATGACTAAAACGAGGAAAAAACATGGTTAGTGTGCCGCTTTTGCCTGGTATTAAAGAAAACAAACTTCGCACGACCTAGATCGCCCAAAAAATATCAAAATTTCAAAGCGAACTCGGCCATATTTATGCTCTGAATTTCGTAATCTACGTCATACCACACCGCTGACAAGCTCATTTGCGACCACGGTATCAAACCTTTTCTTGAAAGTTTTCTTTTCTATATTAAATTCCTAAATGTTATTCAAATAATTTGAAAAAAAAAACTTCACAGAGTTAATCTACTACACAAATAGATTAAAATAAAAATAGGTTAGTTAAGTATTCAGTTCTCCTTTCAGCAACGGGAGCCATTCTCATGCAGGGCAAGTTGCCTCCCTTCGAAATTTTCTCGATTAAAGCCCGGTCATTTTATGGGGTAAGGTCAAAATGAGCACAGCGTTTTCCAACCGCATCTGAGTGGCATGCATTCCCCAAACCCTAAAAAAACTAACTTGAGCTAAGCCACTTACATCAAACAAAATAATTATTTTCCTTCCCTTCATTTTGTTTGCTGTATTTTGCCATAAAAAACACATGAATATTTACTCTACCAAATATGACTCGGGAAACAAGAAAAATCCTACCACCTGAATGCCACCTTAATCTGAAGGTTTTAACCCATCTGATATTGTACACAAAATTGTTTATTAGTTGCATGTATCGATTATATTTATGGCGGAACTATTTTAAACAGAGACTATGCAGAAAATGAAATCTATGTTTTTTATTTTTCATGTTCTGCAGCATGGCACAAGGTGTAGATGGGGCAGCAGTTGTTTGTTGTTTTATGACTCCGGAATATCAAGTGAGTTTAATAGCCTGGTTTGGGAACTCAATTATCCATTCAGTTCCTTCAGAAATGGTTTTTAGGAAAAGTGTGGTATGAGAATAATCACGTAACCACAAACATATAGTCGTTCATTCGCTTTCTGCTAAGGAAAACCAGGATAAATGGAAAATATTTTTAAATCGTGAACTTAAGAATCGAGGGAATGAGCTCGCTCTTACTGGCCCCCTGACCAGATTACCTTTTTAGTTATTTCAGGGGGCCAGTACCCCTGATTTACTTATATATTTAGATAACAAAAAAAAAAAAGAAAAAAGTATATAATGTAAATGAGAATCTGGGGTAAATGTTGTTGTTGTTGTACTAGTAATTTCAAGAAGGACTTAGCAAAGACTTTGAATATTGCAAACCCTTTTTTGAAAGAGATATGTGACATATGGGCGGAAATTAATTATGAATCGAAGACAAAATTATTTCCAATAAATAATTCCAATCGCAGTATTTATGGCTAAATTTGCACATAAGAACAGGAAACCAGCCATGCTATATTTGAAAACATTGGGTCGACAAAGGAATCTTAACGATAAAAACATAATGAAAAATACGTTACAATTCTTGACTCACGATGAGTTACCAGACACATATGATCTCAAAGTCTCCACTTCAGCTTACTGTGGAATAATTGGCGCAATAAAAATGTGAGACCAAAAATAACCATCGACATAAGGAACTTTGAAAGTTTGTTAACAAAATTGTGCAAATCAAAAAAAACCCACGAAGATGATACACAAAATCTTAGTTACACAGATAGGTGGTGTACCCTTTTTAAAGAAAAAGGTTACACAGATAGGTGGTGTACCCCTTTTAAAAAAGCCAAAAAAGTGGCTTAGAGATCTTGATTCGCATATGCCGAAACCCAGTTATAAAATGGAAGGATGCTTACTTCATGCATGCCTTTTCAGACTGCCAAAAGCACAAAACTAAGAAAAATCCAAAATAAACTTTTACACAAAAGCGGACGTCCTTCTTATTTAGAATGATTAAAGATTTTATTTTGCCATTCCGTAGGAATCCAAGAATTGTAAAAAGGAACTGAGCTATGCGGATGCCCAGGATGTTACGATAATTCCTATAATGAGTTGTAAAGGATTCAAGGCCACTGGATGGCTAGGGATCATCACTGCTGGATTGCTTTGGATCGACTTTAGGTATCTATAACATCGTGAAATGTGCATTGATTTGCAATCGCCATTATTATTTTTTTAAATCTGATCTTCTATTCATACAACTGTTACTGCACTTCTTGCCGAGCGTTTTAGGATCGAAATGTGTAAAAAAACTTAGTATAACGCTAAACGCAATCAACGAGTTCCAGTTTTAATATACTAAGCTTTACAAATCTATTCCCAGCTGTTCAAAAGCCGATTGCTGCTAACCCAGAGACGAATTTGACTTTCCTTAGCTAATTTATTCCTTCAAGCCATTTCCAAAATTTATTGTTTGCAGATTAATTGCTGCTGAGATTTTTACTTAACTCATAGTTTCAATTAACCCACCTTTAAACAATCTCGCCCTGAAGGTTAAGCTAAGAAAGCTAAATCCTTTATAAGCTTAGTGACCCATGGAGCTGGCGCTGAACTCCGGTTTCTGTACGTACGGTTGAGCGGATGAGAGTTTTTAACTCCCCCTGGACGGGACACTAATCCATTGCAGGCTAGCTCCCAGCAGATGCTGGTATTTGTTTACTTACCCGGGATGCTGAAAAATAGAGTTAGCATCGGCGAAAAAAAAGTTCACAGTTAAATATTCAAACCTTGACAGAGCCAAGGTAGAAGATCGGAAGGCAGAGATCTCACCATCTGCGTCAACCACGCTCGCCATGAAGGTTAAGTGTTGGAGTAAATGCCAAAAAGTATACTTTCACACTTGGGCGTTTTTTTTTGTTTTGCTGCCAGAAACAGCAAAGCGCTAATGAAAAGGACGACCATCATCATCATCATCACCATCATCATCACCGTTATTATCAGCGTTAAATCCATATCATTATTAACCCTATTGTTGCTGTCACATTAAGGCATATCAAGATGCGGCCATGGCTTCAAATTCCATCTGGGGCTTGGATTTTTTCCGATTTCTACGTGTCTTTATTATCATTTAATTATCAATTCATCTTTAATATACTCATCTTCGAGGTTGGTTGGCCGCATCTTGATATGCATTAATGTGACAGCGAGATACTGTTAGTGAGTTCATGTGCGTCAGTCATTACTTGACTGTGTAACCGCGCGATGCGGTTCCAGTCGAGACCCAAAAATCGACCCTTGCTCACCATAGAGTCTCCAGTAGCTCAGTGGTTAGAGCATCCGACTAGAACACGGAGGGTCGTGGGCTCAAATCCAGTCTGGGACTGGGACTTTTTCCGAGTTCTCCTTGTCTTTAATTTCATGATATTATTGTTTCATGTTTAATATGTTCAGTTTATTGAAGAATTTATTAAGAAATACAAAAGATCGGGTAGACGTCATGTCCTCTTTAAATAATAATGAATGCCAATCTAAGGCAGATACAATGTCTATTAAGGCAGGCAATGTTTATTTATACCTTGTAACACAGGAGAACTTAAACAATCTCATGAAGTTAAACAGGAAGCCCAGAGACGCAAACACCCATTGCTCTTTCACGTTGAACACACGTAAAGGTATCACGAATAGTATCAATATCAGACCAAGCCAGTCTAACACGTTGAAAAACAGGTTATGGTAGTCCTTGTAATACATTGATCCTTCCCTGAGGCAAAAACAACACAACAAATTACTATACTTGTAAGTTAACTATGTTTTATTACCTAGAATAACAGACAAATAAAAACGGAGCTCAATATTCGTAAAAATTCCCTTATAATATTTCGCCAAATATCTCGTTTCTAATTGGATAACAGCGAGTGCATAAACAGCTAGGTTATAAAGTGTATTTTGGGTTATTGTGAGCAATACGGAAGTTGCTATGTAAACATCCGCAAGTGCGAGAATATAATAAACAAAAAATCGCATGAGCTTGTTCGTACATTTCTTGATTTATAGTCGCTCGTGATGTTGTAAATTAAAGTTTTTCAAAATCGCATCGAATTTCAAAACATTCGCGCTCACAAATCACCAATTGCACTCGCGTTTATGCGATTTCCTATACTTATTCTACCTCATACATACGTGTGTAAATAAAGTGTAAATTTTAACTTTCGTAAAATAATGCTCAATATATAGAAGTACAGCGGAGTGTGTACATAGTGCTGTAGTTATTCAATGGTTTTGAGTGGGATACCGTGGAATATGCCACGCGTCACCTATATTTTCTGTATTTACACAAGCCTTTAGGCGAGTGTGTATAGGAATAAAATACAAGTGACATTCAAGTGGTATTTCCACGGTATTCCATGAATAATTTATCCCATGCATGCCTTAAAAAATACAACTAACTAATTTATGGAGAACGAAGAACTATACCCCCAGTTTTTGCAGACGTTTTAAGCTCTCAAAACGTTGACCGACAACTTTGGCGCCATTTCGGAAACGTATGCACACAGTTTTGGCGCCATTTCGATAGTCTCTCGCTAGCAATGGCGGGAAAGCCGGGTGGAATACCACCCGTTGGATACTACCTGTTGGATACCGCAGAATATGCAACGGCTTTCCAGGCCCCTGATTGGTTGTATTTTTAAGGCATGGGATAAATACTTATATGATATACAACTGAGAGTACAAATCAGTAATTCGACTGGACAAAATCGATCACATAACGACTTACACGCTGCAATCACCACAGCCGTGCCGTAAGTTTAGTAAAGTATAATATTTACGAAAAAATGGACGAGTCTTCAAGATTTGCAAAAGTACGACTTAGAGAGAAGACGAAATTTCTGAAACAGCAAATTACTGAATCCCAAAAAAGGGCAAAATAATAATAAATTGAAAAATACAAGCTATAAACAACTTTGAGTATTTCTGTTTTTAAGGGTAAAGTTTCGTATTAGCAAAACTGCAAATTTGCGTTCACTTTCTATAAAGGTGCAAACTATAGCGATTGATTTGCTTTGAAAAGGTTTCTTGCCGAGTGTATTTTTCCAGTTTCTGTATTATCAAATTCATGACGGTTTGAAGTTTTATTCATGTACATGTTTTTTGAGATTTCTATTTGAACTACGCTATCACAATTAGATTATAATTAAATTGCTCAACTTTTTGCTTCAAGTTCGTATCAGTCGTGCATGAATCGTCCTAGGGTCACCCTACCAAGTTGATAGGGCTACCCTAACACTAGGGTGACCCTACCTGAACTCAAAGACAACCGTGAAAATAATAGAAAAAGGTCAGAGTAGGATGACCTTCATTTGGAGGGTAATCCTGACTCCATATAAACAGCCCTTATGTATGTCATAAGGTCATAAAACAACAATAATGCCCAATTTTGTAAAACTACAATATTTAATTAACACGCTGTGTCTTATCACTGACGCATTTAAGAAAACTTCACAACAAAAACGACATTTAACATTTCCAATCTATACATTGTTTAAAAGAATAGCATTCCCTTACTTTTTCATCTGATTGGCTTCAGCCACGATATAAAACATTATGAAGATGATGGATATCACTTCACAAAGCGCCCTCAGATGATCTCCATGGCTGATGTACGCGTTGGGATTCGAGCGAGTGGAGCCGTAGATGAGAGCAAATGACAAAACGAGAAGAAAAAACACATAGCACATGGCTTGGAGACTGAAAAGAAAACAAAATGGTTAAATAAAATTACCTCTGAGAAAATACAAACAAGTGTAATTTGTTAAATTAAAGGTTAATCGGCGTAACAGATTTTTAACTTTTTAACTGGGTACTTGTGGTTGGAAGACAGAGACCTTACCAAATGCGCCAAACACGCCTGCCCGTAAGAAGTCTATACTCTTCCTTTGTGGTGCAGCTTTTTCTTCCTTAAACTATTACATTGTGTTCACTGATTGATGATAAGAAAATTCCAGGAGTTTTCCAAGAGTTTCGTTCCAGGAGTTCTCCACGGTAGAAAATATATATTTCCAGGACATAACCCCAAACTCTTAATTGCAAAAAACACAATGATTAACTACGCCACTAAAACAGATCTGTGCAGCTCTTCAGCTTTCCAGGCGAAGTAAAATGCGACAAAAATGCCTAGAAAAAAATCCTGAAATTGAGTCTACCATAAAATACAAAAAATGCAATCACGAGTTAGATGCTTCTGCAGATTTTGGTTTGTTTATAAAACTGTTCAAAATATTTCAACAAAATTCCAGGAGTTTTCCAGGAGTACAAGGAAATCATCTGTTTCTCCAGGAGTTTTCCAGGGCCTTGGATGAAAATTTCAGAATTCCAGGAGTTTTCCAGGAATTCTAGGAGTAGTGAGAACCATGCTATTACATTGCAATTTGCGACAGGTCAACAAAAACAAAGAAATTGGTTTTGGTCAAGCCAAGGTTATTTTGAAAATTTCACAAGTTTTTAACATCTCGCCTCCTGAGGGACACAGGCGGTAGACGCAAATGACGTCCTAACAGACTTTAAGAACTCCAAATTGAAGGATTGAAAAGCAATTACCTCAGAAATTTCGGGGATTATGGTAGATTATTAAAACAAATGGGCATCGAACGAAGATTTTTATTGCACATTAAGCCGTTCTAATTAAGTTGGAGTGACATCATTCGTCACTAGTTTCAGCACGCAGCAGCGAGCCAAAAAAGCTGTATTTTCTAAAATCTCAAAGTAACAAAATCAAAGATATCCAATGGTGAACTCGTGGATTGTACCGTGCCTCTATTTGGCTGCTGACTTAAATTTCCAGATTCTATCATTAACTTTGATTGTGTTAAATTTTTGTTTTTGCTGCTGACCGATTAGTTTGTGGCTCAAGAGTTTACAATGATACTCTGGTGAGTGACACTTCCGTTTTAAAAGTCCCATCACAAAAACTCCTGGATTGAAAATCCACGAATGAAAAATAGTTAACAAAGTTTAATTTTTTTTCGCAGAGTACTTCAAATTATGTTTTTAATATCTTAATTGAAACAAAAAAGGTTAGTTTATTTCAAAATCAAACACTTACAAGTGTTGACAAGAATGGATGCTTTAATTACCTGAACAAAAAGTGGGCATATT
>JAOBAY020086145.1:2500-10452 GCA_025331085.2 Zoanthus sociatus
ATATTTTGCGTTTTGTTGATAAATATCCTGTAAATTTTGTTGCCATTACGAATAAATCATTTTTTTCTACAGTTTGAATTTTTTGTATAGGTATTAAATTTCGCGAGAATTTTTTTTCACGGGTCTTTAATTTTGCGATTTTTTTACAATCGCGAAAAACACAAAATTAAAGACCCGCGAAATTAAGTACCAATAAGGTATTAGAGCTATCCTAGAAACAATTAAGCAGGCCTGGGTAAGGGTTAGTGTCATAGCGATGCTGCAATAATATTGCATTTGGTATGCAAGCAGTTTAGATATTATTAGAACCATCCTTTAGAACAGTTGAGAACGCCCGGGTGAGGGATGCTCTGCTTTTAGATGAATATCCATATTATTGTCTGTGGCTGTGCATCATTAATTACTGGGTATCTATAATGAGTAGCACAACCACCTTTGCGGTGGTGATCATGAGAAAACTTTTGAAAAGTTACTCCGTCTTTAACTTTCAATGAAGGTAATTTTTCGCATATGGCTAAATTTAATATGAGTGTGGAACATACAAAAATTGCAAACTTCACGGCAAAGGACAGTCAAAAACATTTAACTTTTGTAAATAAAGAGGCAGATGAAAACCCTTGGCTATATCTGTTTTTCACTGAGCTGCTGTCGAATTCTCCCAAATCATTTGCTTCAGTTTTCATGAGGCTATGGAGGCATGGAACACATTTTTTTGTTTAAGTAAAAATTGTTTTCAGCCTAACAAAAACAAAGACGATAAACAAAGCTTTATTTCTTTCCTGAAACTGAAAATTTGGAGACAGTGAATCATATTACTAACATCATTTTCGTGCTTCATAACACAGTGAAAACACACTTTTCGACCAGTGAAACCACACACATTATCCAAATTATTTTATAATTCTATTTGGGAAAAAAAAAACCTTCTTTCTTTCGTTTTGTGTAGGTGCTGTGTTAGAAGGACCAGATACCAAGGCACTAGAGGGACCTGTTAACGAGGTAAGTTCAGTTTATTGATTTTTGTGACCAGCAGTACTACCATAACCACCACTAGCAGAGTCTTTGACTCCCGCTGGATGGGAAACTAATCCATTGCAGGTTAGCTTCCAGCAAATGCTGGTACTCATTTACCTACCCCGGAAGGATGGAAAGCTGAGTTAGCGTTGGCACTAAAGAAGGCTGCACAAATATTCAAATCTCAGCAGAGCTGGGTGTTGAACTGGGGATCCTGTGGTCAGTAGGCAGAGATCTTACCAACTGTGCTAACCACACCCACCCAAGAGAGTTCGGGATTACATCACTCCACAAGCAACCACGTGATATCTTTAGATTGTATGCTTGTGTGTGATTTTTTTATCTGATGTATGAAATCAATAATTGTAATTTTTCTCAAATCTATTTGACGTCAAATTTTTGCCCATCCATGTTCATTCCACAGACATTTTTGTATTTAGGTCAGTGTTGCATAAGCCTTGTGGTTCCTTATGGCACTCCTTGCTTCACACAGTGTATTGAAATACACAATATATAATAAAAGGCTTTTTAAGCACTTGTGGCTACTACAAATAAACATGGAATGTGGTGAAATTTATATTTAAGAAAACCTTTTGAATCTAGTTTAGAACGTTTTTTATACTTCACTTTTTTATGTTTTGGATTTGGACCGTCTATTGATGTAGTCACTAAAATAACATTTCATCTCAAATAAGACAATTTCTTACTGTTGCTTTTATTAAAAAAACCCCTTGGATTGGTATTCACCTAAGAAAATTTTAGATATTTCGTATGGTAGCAGTTACAGTCGTAAACTTTTGAAAAGTACATGTGTGGAGATAATTATTATCGGCTGATAGTTGACAAACAATGTTTCCAAATTCTGCAGGCTTCCTGTAGTATTTTTTAACTTGCCTAGGCTTCCTTTGGTATTTTTTTAACTTGCCTAGGCTTTCTGTGGTATTTGGTGACTTGCCTAGGCTTCCTGTGGTATTTTTTTAACTTGCCTAGGCTTTCTGTGGTATTTGGTGACGTGCCTAGGCTTCCTGTGGTATTGTTTTATATTGCCTAGGCTTTCTGTGGTATTTGGTGACTTGCCTAGGCTTCCTGTGGTATTTTTTTTTAACTTTCCTAGGCTTTCTGTGATATTTGGTGACTTGCCTAGGCTTCCTGTTGTGGTGTTACAGAGTCACTTACTGGATGGTGACATAGTATTTTTGTGGCTAATAGACGGTAGCCACTATGTCGCCGTCCAGGTAAGCGAGTCTGTAACACCACAACAGGAAGCCTAGGTAAGTTACCAAAATACCACAGGAAACCTGCAGGATTTCGAAACATAGTATTTTTGTGGCTAATGAACGGTAGCCACTATGTTTCAAAATTCTGCGGGCTTTCTGTGGTATTTTGGTAACTTAACTAGGCTTCCTGTTGTGGTGTTACAGACTCGCTTACCTGGATGGCGACAGACTTGCTACCGTCTATCTAGCCTGAGTAGCCACAAAAATACTATGTTTCGAAATTCTGCAGGCTTCCTGTGGTATTTTGGTAACTTACCTAGGCTTCCTGTTGTGGTGTTACAGACTCGCTTACCTGGACGGCGACAAAGTGGATGTCATCTATTGACGTAGTAACCACAAAAACATTAATTTTTAATGGCAGAACAATAACTAAAACTCAATTCCCAGTCCCCTTCCTTTCTCTACTCTATTCTCTATTCTTTTTCAAGGTATGTACCTGGTCCAACACCCTCACTTCTCCATCCTTTGTTCTTGGTACACCAATAAGAACATACCAGAAGAAGCTGGTGGTGCATTAACATGTACATAATTTTTCAACCCGCGTTTGTGAGCACATGACTACAGACAAGACCTTGAACGATTTCAGGCACCTGGAGAGCTCTCCACAATTTCGCTCTCTATGTTCAGTTGACTGTTTTAAAATTTGATTTTGCCTCGACAGATAGCCAACTTAAAATTAAAGAGGCCATTCACATTAAATTTGAAAAGCCTCTTCTTAATTCACAAATTTAAACATTTACATTTAAAACTATCTTTATAATTCACTCTTTTTTTTCTTTGCCTCAGTCACTATTGTTATTGTAATTTAATTCTATTTATGTCAGTACTTATATATTGAGTTATTCTTTTCTTTGTAACACTGAAGATGATACTAGGAGTGTTGAAACATGTCTGTTAAACTTAAAAATGTTGCGTGTCTACTTAAATTTACACAATTATACTGATGAAAAAACTTGCAATAGATTCACTATAAACACACGAATAAAAATAAATCCATTTGACTCACCCGTTCTGTGTTTTTTTTTCCTGCAGCTAATGCCAACTTTAATAGAGCTGCTTGCAAATGATAATGAGTGTGTCATTGTCAAGGATTCTGTAGCATGGACAATTGGAAGAATTTGTGAAATTTTACCACAAGTTGCTATAAGTGAAAATTACATAGTGGCACTCGTCACAACTTTGATAAAAAATCTTGATGGAGAACCAAGAGTAGCAGCAAATGTGTGCTGGGTATGTTTCAGAAAATAGTTTACATTCTAACTTCTGTCTTCTTTTTCAAACCAATAATACTCAGGAAAAATATGTACAAATAGATTGAAAATAATGTTTTAAAAAGAAGACAAGATTAAAATATCTGATCTGATAAAAAAAACTTTAAAACTGTAAAAATGGTGTAAAATCTTTCTGAATTTTCAAACTGCCGTTCACTAGTTCTTCATCAGGGGACAATATATATTTTTTTGATTTGAAAAAAAAATTTCTGTTGTCCCCAATGAAGAACTAGCGATCAAGAGATCGAAAATTCGGGAAACTTTTATAACATTTTTACAGTCTTAAACTTTTTTTTATCAGATCAGATATTTTAATCTTGTCTACTTTTAAATTATGAACACTGATCGCACAAATATTAATAGTTCAGAATGTTATAGTGTACAATATTGTCATTCTGTAACTACTACCTGTTTGATCAAAAGTGGAAAACCATTTAGTCAGATTGCAGAATATCAGTGTGTATTGCATTGTAAATGTTGTTCTATGGTAGCGTCAACTGTTAATCTTTAGTCACTATCTATCGGAAATACTGCAATCTAATTGGCTACTGTACTCGCTATCTTTCAGATGATAGATAGTGTCTGTGGGATGTAAAGAAGTAATTCAATATAGCCGTCCCTTTGTTTCTTCCGAGATAACAATTAGAATACTCACTCGCAATTTTTATCGTCAGTCAAAAGAAAGTGACAGGCGATAGAAATTATGAGCTTATATTTTAATTGTTAAGTATCCTCTAAAATAGATCAGCAGTAAATGAGGAAGTATGGAGAAATGCAGTTATATTTGAAAAAGAGGTTCTAAAGAGAAAACACATTTTTTTCAAATGCTTCACAAAAACACGTAGTTTATGTTGCTGTCCTATTACTTAGTTTGTGTGATGATATTGATATATCTTTAACATCAGCATCATCTTATCTGACTTTAGCACCGTAATCTTTTGACTTTAATTACATTGTCATCATCATCACCTGGCTTTAACATCATGATCATTTGACTTTAACATCATCATCATCAACTGACTTTGATAACATGATCATTTTACTTTAACATCATCATCATCATCATCGACTGATTTTGATATCATGATCATTTTACTTTAACATCATCAACATCATCATCATCGACTGATTTTGATATCATGATCATTTTACTTTAACATCATCATCAACATCATCATCATCGACTGATTTTGATATCATGATCATTTTACTTTAACATCATCATCAACATCATCTAATTTTGACGTCATGATCTCTTGAATTAACATCTGACTTTAACATAATCATTTGACTTTATCATCATTATCATTATCATCATCTGACTTTGACATCATGATCTTTTAACTTTAACATCATGATCTTTTAACTTTAACATCATGGTCATCGTCATCTGACTTTGACTTTAGTAACATTCTTATTATCATTATCTTAATCTGACTTTAACATCATGATCTTTTGACTTTAATATCATTGCCATTATCACCTGGCTTTAATATCACGATCATTTGACTTTAACATTATGATCTTTTAACTTGAACATCATCGTCATTGTCATCATCTTACTTTGACGTGATCATTGAATTTAACATCATCATCATCAACTGACTTTAACATTATAATCATTTAACTTTAACATCATAATCTGACTTTGACATCATGATCTTTCGACTTTAACATAATTTTACTTTAACATTATCACATCATTTGATTTTAACACATCGTTGGCATCTGTTCTTCTAAAGGCCTTTAACTCTCTAAGTGAAGCGGCATATGAAGCTGCACCTGTTGCCGATGAAGAGGAGGAACCCAAAACATTCTGTCTCAGTCAGTGGTTTGAACTGATTGTGGAAAAGCTGTTAGCAGTAACAGATAGGTATGTATCTCAAAAAGGTTAAACATAAAGATCTGATGTAAATGGGACAGACAAGGATTTACAATTATCACTTAATTATGGTTGACTCTTGTCTCGCTGATATCCAACAAAGTTAAAAACTATTTGATTTGTATGATAATGCAAACATACTATTGAGTATTAGTGTTTTGACCAGCAACCTACACAAAATTCAAGTTCTTTCATTGTTTTGCAAGTAAGTTTCCAAATTGTCTGGATAGATAAGTTAGAGAACTATGTCTTTAAGAATATGAAAGCTAATTATTTTACGTTAGGTACATTTGATGATGTCAGAGAATTCTTTATGTACTTCAGAATCGCTAGAACGATCTTCTGAGTATAAGCTCTATCAAACATTGTTGCATGTAGCATGCTTCACTGTGCTCTAGCTTGTGTTTCAGTGGAAAGTCTTCAACCTATTCGTTTTTTGGTTGAAAAGCTAGCTAAGTTAAATCCTTTTCTGAGCCTTACCTGGCTCATTGAAGCTGGTACCTATTTCTGGTTTCTGTATTGTTAATTTTTTTTAGACAACTTTATTTTTCCAGGGTGGCCCAATTAGCTGCAAGGCTGGTATCCTTAGGGGCCCTGGGTTCTATATAAGACTTACATATACAGTGCTAAAAAAGGCTACAATTAAAATCTATCTATTTACAATAAAATTACAAGGTTAAAATTGACTTTTTTTTAAATTTTTTTTAAGAAAAAAATATATGACGAAAAAATCGAGAAATATTTTCCATGTTGCATAACAATTAACAGAGTGACAAACCATTCGGCCGGCAGCACATTACGACACTTGATTCCCTTATCTATGCATTTCTGTTACACTCGTTTAACCATTCAACTCCACTTTAGAAATTTCACTTTGTCCAACTTAGTTTTGTAATTGGTGGAGCAGATTTATTCCCGAACTAACTCGGCAGTCCGCAAAAGCATTAACCCTAAAAAAAAAGAAAAAACAAGCGACCTCCCTCACTGAATTTTGAGAAAATTTTGATGATAAACCGAGATTTTTTTTAAGTGGCCTTAAATAAAGTAGCCAAACAGATATTTGAACAAACGTAAGTAAAATGCTATGGTGTTCCATCCCCGCCAGAATTCAATGTTTCATTTTACATTCTACTTTTCGCATTTTATTCTACATTTGTTGTTTGACATTTGAGTTTACACTTTCGTCATTCAACTTTCCTCGTGCAACATTCAAGTTTTTGCCTTTTCGTACGCAATATTCAAGTTTTACGTTCAAGTTCAGCGGGTTGTACTTTCAAGTTTTCGCATTTAACATTGAGCATTTGCCATTCAAGTTTGTGCTTTCAACATTTGCCTTTAAGTATTTCACTTGAAAGTTTGAATTGTACATCTAACTTTTTAAATTGTACTTTCATCTGCTGGTCATTAGACCTATGGTAACCGTGGGCTCAACTGACCCAGCTCACCATAAAATGCTGCTGAAAATAAATAGCAGAACAGTTAGTTAACAACATCAGATAGAGTATGAGCATAAAGATTAAAATATTTTTTGTCAAAAGACTTGCGTTGACCGACCTTACAGCGTGAAAAATAAATTGAAACGTATACGTACAATACCTCAATTGACTTCAGCCAATCTTCATCTAGATCTCATATTCGAGTAAACGCGATGTTCTGATCCAACATTGGCGAGGGTAATGATCGTGCTCGGATCTGGACTGGTTTTAAACAGACTTGTTCTTGAAGGTGCTAATATAGAAAACAGGTCTACAAACGCAAATTCCACGAAGATACCGATTTTCCAAAAGCCTCAAAAATGATGAGTGGCAAAAATGTTTTAATAACAAAATTAAACCGTTTATCAAATCTTAAAAGTTCGCTCAGTGCAATTGAAGATTAAACAAAATTGTTTTGAAATATTTTGTTATGTTAACTGAAAAGGTTATACAAAATAACGAAAAATCTTTTTAACAAAACAGGTCTTCCGATATTTTATCATTGTGTTTTGAAGTACAGTATAGACCGAAACACAGGTTGAATTACGATCATTCCGGTCGATAGCGCCCATTGCAAACTGGTCGGTTGTTACGGATGAAAGCGATCGGGTTAGAAAAGCTGTTGAAATACTCAAGTATTCTAAGAATCTTCATGAGACAAGCATTTTTTTTAAAAGTAAGTATGGATAGGAAAATAATCCTGGGTCCTGCCTGTACAGAGCCAATCCGGTAGGGGTATTAAAATGCTAATGTTGTTACGAAAAACTAAAAACGTAGCCTGGATATTGAATACCATAATTCAACCTGTAATTATCACTCATTCATTTTAGAGTTAGTAATTGTCACCAACCTATTTTTAGAGTAGTTCTTAAGTGTTTAGTGGCGGACGTGGTTGGCGCAGTTGGTAAGATCTCTGCTTTCCAACCAAAAGGCCCCCGGTTCGATAGCTGCAGTGTCCCGAGATTCGAATATTTGTGTGACCTTCTTTTCCGCTTAAGCCAACTCAGTTTTTCATCCTTCCGGGGTAGGTAAA
>JAOBAY020086156.1:0-10450 GCA_025331085.2 Zoanthus sociatus
GAAAGATTGAATTTTTTAAGTTAGTACCATAGTCTACGGGCGGTTTAGGCCCTTTTAGGAGTCAAAGGGTTAATGATGTCTGTGATTAAGACCGATGGTTTTTTTTCTCCGTTTTTTTTTAAAAAACCATCTTACGCTCTGAAAAGAATAACCCCCAACATAAACAGGTAAAATTTTTATCTTTATTTCTCGAGACAACAACTCTTCAGTATTCGAGTATTTCATGTCAACGATATTTTTTGGTTTTAGGATTTCAGGATTTAAATTACCCTTTATCCAACACATAAATTATGGCTTTCAACTATCAGCTACCCCAACATTTCTATTTTGGGTTCTATCCCCAAGAAACGATAATGGCTGGTTCCTTGCTGTTACTGTTCGTACTGCTTTTTGGGAATGGACCATGATTTTCATAGAACAAAGACATAAACAGATAAAGTAAGTTAAGCCCTCCAGCTCTACCACTATATTCTTCCGTTCAGTTACATTACGGTAAACTCTTCAACCTACTCACCATTAATGTTGTCATGATCGGTAGACCATAGCTGATCTCATTGGTAGATTCAATCAATATCACTGTCAAACTGATTGTCATCCTAACGACTCCCCCCAGAAATGCAGCTGCACCAATTAGAGAGAAGGTGCCATTGTACGTGTGTTCGTACCCAGCAAGTCTTCAAAACCAAACAAGCCAGCAAAATGAGAATTAATATATTTATTAGAATTTATTTCACTATTCATCATCATCATCATCATTACCACTATCATCAACTTAACCATCATCACCATCACCATTATTACAGCCACCATCACCAATGGTCAAAATCGTCATTACCTCCACCATCACAACCACCATTATTCCACCAACAATATCAACATCACTACCATCATCACTACAATTACCATCACCATCATAATCACCACCACCACCACCATCACCACCACTACCATCATCATCACGAATGTCATCATGATCACCACCAACATCACCATCATCACAACCACCATCATCACCACTACCGACATCATCATTACAGCTACCACAACCATGACCATCATTACAACCACCACCATCATCACCGTTGTCACAACCACCATCATCACAACCACCCTCATAATAACCACCAACATCACCAACAACAACATCACCAACAACAACATCACGACCATAACCACCACAACAACCACCATCATTATCACTAACACCCTCATCACCACCACCGTCATCACAAGCAACATGATCATCACCACTACCATCATCATCAGCACCATCAGCGCAACCAACACTATCATCACCATCACCATCATTACAACCACCACAACAACCATGACCATCATTACAACCACCACCATAACCGTCATCAAAACTACCACCATCATCACAACCACCCTCATAATAACCACCAACATTACCACCACCATCACGACCATAACCACCACAACAACCACCATCATTATCACTACCACCGTCATCATCACCACCGTAATCACAAACAACATGATCATCACTACTACTACCATCATCAACACCACCACCATCACCACCATCCTCATCATAACCACCAAGACCACCACCATCAAGATCAACGCCATCATCATCATTACCATCACCATTTTCACCACCATTTTCATCACACTACAACCATCACCAAAATCAACAACACCGTCACCATCACAACCAGCGCCGTCACCACCATCATTATCATCATCTCTTTTACGTCATCTTTTACAATTTGTTTCACAAGCAAACAATTTTAGGTAGTGAATGAACGAAATTGAATAGGGTTTGAGTTTAAAACTTGAGAAAAATTGTTGAACAGACAAATCAGTGCAACGTCTGGATCAGCACATACAGTTAAAAGGAAGATATTGCGAATGCCTTTAGAAAAACTGATGGAAAGTTCCACCAGCTTTGGCAATAAAAGTCATACAAAATGTTCAAATCTCTAACCAGCAACCCGGTCCTAACCTTTATTTGTTTAGCCAAATTTACACCAGCAATTTCTTATGAGATAATTTTCATTTGAACATTTTTATTTGCTTGTTAAGACGAATAATTTTTGCTGATTTTTGTATGACAATCCTTTATGCTGGAAGACTGGTGATTGGTTGTTATAAAATTTTCTGTCTTGTGATTGGTTGTTGTAACATTTTCTTCTTTGTGATTGGCTATTCTAACATTTTCTGTCTTGTGATTGGCTGTTTATCATTTTAGTCTTTGTGATTGGCTAATCTAACATTTTTACACTTTGTGAACGGATTTTGCAGCATTTTCTTCTTTGTTGTTGGCTGTTGTACCATTTTAAGTATTGTGAATGGCTGTTACAAGGTTTCTGGTTTACCATTAGTTATAATTGTAATGTTTACCGATTCTTGGCTGGTTGTGGTAATATTTTCTGTTCGTAAATAGTTATTGTAAGGTCTTCTGCTATGTGACTGGGTGATCGTTAAATTACATATAGTGACTAGAAAAATGCTATTTATGCTGAAATCATGCCGTATGGAAACTAAAGTTTTGGGAATCACAAATGATTAAGGTCGAAACACGAGTGATACCACTATACCGACCTGGATTTAGAAGACTTGAGATGAGACAAATATAAATGTTCTTACCTTAGCAGCTCAGCGATGAATCTACCGTATGCTGCTCCGCAAAGCAAACAAGGGACAAACAAGCCACTTGGTACACCAGCACCGTACGTCCAACAGGCCAGGAAATAAAAACAGATGAAGAAGATACCCAATGAGGGCAGGCTGAATGCGCCTACAATAAAAATGATAATAATATATCATAATTGAAAAATAACAAGAACAAGGAAATACACATTTTTAAAGTGTAAAACACATCTAGCCGCTAAATTTAAGCAAGCCACTTATAATATAAATATTTTTCAAATGGAATATATATATTTAGCGATCGTAGTAGTCTCTTGATCGTCGTAATAGAGTCAGGAATCAAATAATCATTCTTTGCAAAGATTAAGACATGTTTTTGAATAAATAATTTAGCGTGCATATCTTGGCGGCGGTTTGAAACAGACAAAAACAAGCTGAAAAACAAAACCATACCGTCGTTGTGAAATAATTGCTTAATGGCGGTTTCTTGTGAGTTGAAAAACAACGATGCCATATCGTTGTAATGTCCTTCACTACAGAAATACGGCTTCGTTTCATTTTTGTGTGAATCTCCCTAGAAAAATACATGGTCAATACATGAGCAATGCAAGACCAATACATTACCAATACAGAACAAATACAAGACCAATAAATGACTAATACACGGCAAATACATGACTAATACAACGGCAATACAGGACAAATACATGACCAAATATCAAATCACTGCAAAGCCAATCTAACTCCAGCATGTTTTATATCTTTAATAACTTTTCAAGGAAAATAAATAAGAATAACTTAAGATTATTAAGACTCTTTCCACTTCAGAGAACTAATTCATTTCTTCCTTGCATTAAGAAAATGTCATGGGACATAAGAGACTAAAAAGAAACTAATAAAATTTTGCAAAGTATGTTGTTTGTTTATAATAAACTTTTTAACAAATGTTGTCTAGCACTACAAAATTTTATAAAACAAATATATCTATAAAAAAAGAATCGATTCAATGAAGCGATGGGTTAAGGAAAAAGGCAAAATTCTCATTTAATGTAATGTGTGAACTCTTAAGGATGGAGCAATGAATTCATCATTTTTGGTGGCATGGTTAGTGCAAAAAACCTAGGTAGAGTATCATTACCATATTTGGGAGCATAGTCACGTGTAATATGAAACTCTTCTTTCTTTTGTTTTTTGAAGCAAAAGGAGGGGCATGAGCCAAACGACACTACCTTGAATGAGCATGGTATTGTTTGAGCTTGTGGGTTTAGTTTTTCAGCATAATCACGCAATTTTTAAAAGATAATAATAACAATAATTTTTAAATAATAATTTTATTAACACTGTACAAAAAGAAAATAATAACAAAGAGGAATATATTAAAACATGATTTATTATTATCTCTATCAGCAGTTAATTAAAACAGAATTTATACTTAATCTTCAAAACGTTCTGTAAACTCTCGAATGCTGTACCTGCAGATCAGATAATGGCTTGCAGCGTCCAAGATAGATGGGACAAAAGAATGCCACACTAGTTGTAACAAGAGCAATCAGGACACCTTCGAGTATTCTGTTAAGGCAACACGAATCAAGGATTTAAACAAATGACCACTGACACAGAACACATGACGAGTATCTACAATTCTCGACAAAATGTTTGGGACATTTCATAAACTTAGACTTAAAAAGCACAACTCAACCTAATGTTGAAACAAAAATAAGCGATTTTATTTAAGAAAGAAAACATGTTCTCCGCATCTTCATAGTTTGGCGAAAACCGAGTTCAACGTTTTGGAGAATTCTAAAGCAGATAGATGAAATCCCGAGACGCAGTCAATTTATAAAACAGATAACATCATTACTTTCTGTCTGTAACAAAGAGAAAAACGATATATGAGGCGCGTATGTATACTTTAATTTCTTTCATGAAACTGCCTTGTTTTCAAACCTAGCTGCTGGCCGTCTCATCCGACGGTAACTTTTCCATTTGCGACGCCTGCTTTCCCTTACGCATTTTTCTGTCCACGTTTATTTCATTTGTTATCAATCACATGCATCATAATTATTTTGCTCTTTCAAAATTGCAGCTACTTTCTTTAACTCTTGTTTGAACGAAAGAAGTGCAATGCTCTGGCTGGAGTTTTAGAGCCTAATAAAAATGTCAGTGTTTTTTGGTATCTGAAATATACCATTTTGCGTCTCATTCTACAGGAGAATGCGTCTCCATGAGTCTAGAATTTCAAAATGTTTACTTTTAGGGGGAGCATGCCCCTGTCCCCCTTTCTGGCTTAGCAACTCCTACTCAACTAAATGCAACGTCTACTTTCAAAGGTTGTGAAACACTGAACTGTAAATTCTCACAACTTGGAGACAGCCAATCTTATTGTTCACGTCAATTTCGTGCTTCAAATCACTATGGAAACACACTTGTAGACCAATTAAAACACACGTACTATCCAAATTATTTTATAATCATCGCTGAAGGAAACAAAAAGCAATAATTCAAGAATTAATGTCAGCTGACCTAAGCTGGCAAAGTAGTACACTTCTTTTGTTCTAAACGAGAAGCAGACTTTTGAGTATGAATTTAAAGCATTTGCTCAGTTTCTTAAAACGTACTTGACTAACTTTCCACCTCGCTGGACGTGTAACATTCTGTGAATGGTGAGATCCTTATTCAGCGAGTTGAACCAAGCTCCCATCAAACCTCCGAGGAACCCCATAGCGATGAAGATAAGTAGATCCTGAACGGTCCACAGATTGCAGGTACCAACCTTGCCTGGACTGCACTGAAATAACAGAACAACATAGAGATTTGTAGATTTACAACTATACAGTACTTATAAAAACGTGAACACCTAAAATATGTCTGGAATGTTTATTGTTTTGTAACCAATCACAGGCGAGATCTTCACACCACAAAAACTACAGATAGTTGCAACAGATAATTGCTTTTCCTTCTTAATTGTTTACAGTAGAGAATACAGGTTTGAGCAATTTCAGAATATTTCGGAAGGAATAGCGAAAGTTGGGCTGTTTATCTTGCGTCACTAATGTTAAATTTCCTCCGCGGGCTTTTCAGTTTGCTCATCTTACAATCAAGGAACTTCTCGCAGAAAAGTAATTCAAATGTTCAATCGTTTGTCCACATACAGTTAATCCAATCGCTTTGTTCTAGTAGAAATATTTGCTGTAATTCTAATAGATATTTGTAGCAAAAGATATTGTTAGTAATAGAATTTGTAGCAAAAAATACTTGGTGGTATATAGAATTTTATTCGTACAATTTTAAAACAACTGACCTCAAAGGAACCAAAGTTGATGAGACCTGGTTGGTAGAAGGTACCCCATCCCTGCATATGACTGGTCGTGGCGATACCAGAGAGGAAGAAATTCAGAGTAAAAGTCGCTGACATAGAGCAGAAGAACTGTGTACAACAAACATCACTAAAAGTTCAATTTGATAACATTATATTATAATATTAATATAATATTAATTATTAATTATTGTGAATGTTGTATAAGTTAAATCATATAACAAGCCCAGTGATTCATGGGGCCAGTGCTTAACTTCAGTTGCTTTTGTGTTAAGCGAGCTCAAGTTTTAGACTCCCAATGTACAGGATATTAACCCATAAAAGATTTAATAACACCAGAAAACGCTGGTACTCATTTACTGACCACGTGGACTGGACACTAATCTACTGCAGGTTAGCCTGCAGCAGAAGCTGGTACTCATTTTACCAACCTCACAAACTGGACACTAATATATTGCAGGTTAGCCTGCAGTAGATGCTGGAACTCATTTTACCAACCTCGGAGACTGGACACTAATCTATTGCAAGTTAGCCTGCAGCAGAAGCTGGTACTTTTTAACGAGTCCAAAATGATGGAAAGTTGACAGGGCTTTTGCAGAGCTGGAGATTAAAGCTGGGACCTTGTCACTGAAAGGCCAATTGCACTAACTACACTGCCTGGACATTGTGAAAAATGTTATTTGCTAAGCTAGATCATCAGCCGAACACTAAGATTAGCAACTAACAAGAGCTAGTATCAAATTAAATATCTTATCTTCACTTACGGTTCTCCATGTAAGTGCTTGGTTCCAGAAAGAGCTGCCCTCCTCTAAACTGAACAAAACCCCACCAATAGGAGCACCGAAGGCAGCTGAAATAACATGAAACGATGATTGTTTGATACATATTTAGTGAATTAAGGTAAAACGGATCAAAATCTACCTGGAGTGGCCTCTTTGTTGTAAAGTACATTCACTACCTTAAGCTGGTTTAATTCACAAGAATACTGGATATAACTTATGTTCTGTTTTAAGTAAAGTATGTATGAAGTTCATAGTCTCTACAGATTAAGTAGCGTTATGTTCACACTAAGCAGAGAGTTAATTGACAGTTGAATAAAGCTTCACTAAAAGCGTCACATACTTGGTATTAGGTAGCCTGAGGAAAGAGGAACAAAGATGTTTTAGAAACAAACTGGTCAAGAACCAGTAGAAGAAGAACCGAGGAAGAAATCATCATGGACTTTGATTAAACAGACAGCCATCAAGGGGAGACAATAGCAAGACTGGGTTCCACCAGTAGAATGCAGAAAGGACAAGCTATGCACAGCTGGAGGAGACCACAGTTGGCATACACAAAAAAAAACTTCCCGTTACTGAAATGTAAGACGATGCCACTGGATTAGGACTTTTGATGCACCAGGGAAGAAAGAGAACTAAAAAGAATGCTATTGAGTTATGCCTTTTCAAGTAGATTAGCTAAGCTGAGCTATGTTAGCTAGTAAAATTCTTTACAAGCCAATTGGCAAATGGAACCAATTGCTTATTTCCAATTTCAGTAGTGTTAGGCAGATGAGAGTCTTTGACTCCCCCTGGACGGGACACTAATCCATAGCAGATTAGCTCCAAGCAGATGCTGGTACTCATTTACGTAACCTGAAAGGATGGAAAGCTGAGTAAGCTTAAATGGAAAAAAATCTCACCAGAGAGGGATCAAAATGGGGACTTTTTGGTGAGAAGGCAGATATCTTACCAACTGCGCTAACCATGCCCGCCCCTTTTTGAGTACAGATACAACGTGTAATTTAGTCAAGTCATTGTCTCATTTTTTATGATCATCGCCGTTCATAGTTTAAGAGGTAAACTTTTGTTACCATGGCTACGTACCAGCCACACCTGCAGCAGCTCCACCTGATACAAAGTCTCTTTTGTCCCTGAAGAAAAACAAAATCTGTAATAAACTAGTTTATTAGAGTTCTAGTCACTATCTATCGCAAATATTCAAATCTGATAGGCTACCATACTCGTTATCTATTGGGTGATAGATAGTGTCTGCAGGATGTAAACTGTTATTGCAATATCGCGTCCATTTCCTGCTTTGCAAACGCTCAGAAGATTTAAACGCTAATATTCAAACAGCAATCTTACATAAAACTAAAATAGCAAAAAATATGGTATAAAAAAATTCCATGGGAAGAAACTAGACGCTTACATAGCGTTTAAACACAGACTTTCTTTCAGAACTGTACATAATTTAGTTGTTGTTTCAATATCACACAAGTGCTAAATGCACACGCTTCCCAGGCTTTGCAAGCTTTTCAGAATATAATTATATTTAAACATCGAATTTTAAAAAGAAATGTACTCTAACCTGTAAATTATAATCAACTATAATGAACTTATTATAATTTATGGCTAGCATTTGCTTGAATTGTCATTGTACTTCACTATTTTATTTTGGAATATTATATTTTGAAAGGCCTGGGCAGCCTGTGCTTGGCACGTGATTCCATTTTGAAGCATAAGAACCACGGAAACGAACAGGAAGGAAGGAAGTCAGAGTAAAAACTAAATTTGAAGAGTCAATTTGACAGTTTTACTAGCCGAATAATCGCTAACATACCATATATAAGCATTGGTTACTTAAATAAATTCAATAAATGTTTATCTAAAATGTATCATAGTTTTTTGTTTATTCTTCAGAAATTTCTACTAAAAGCAATTAAAATACTCGCTCTCAATTTCCATTGTTAATCGATAGAGAATGCCAGCTCATATTCTAAATGTTAGATATAATTCATAATGAGATATCGTTCTTATGAACCATACAATGCATTTGAAGTTCATTTCCAATGAAAACAAAACATGTTTAAGATGAGACATCAGATATAAAGGATATTTAATTCAGTCAATTGGTGCAAAAAAACATCTCTATGACTGTATAAGCATGTCTTTCATGTTTTTATGCTTCCCGTAAAAGATTCTTAAATCCTACAATAAAATATGTTAAATCTAGGGTAACAGTAATGCTAGTGCCAAACCCACAAAACTAAAACGTAAAATATATTTAAAAGTTCAGTAATTCAGCACTAACTACATCACACCAACCTGTCGGTCCTAAAATAAGGGAAGTTGAACTTGATTCTCTTAAAAGCAAGACTTTGGAACTGCAAAAGAAAGCATATCATGCCACTGAGTGGGTATATCTTGCTACTGGGTGGGTATATTGTGCCACTGGGTGGGTATATTGTGCTACTGGGTGGGTATACTGTGCTACTGGGTGGGTATATTTTGCCACTGGGTGGGTATATCATGCTAGTAACTTACTTTCTGTACTCTCTTGTGGAAAACAGGAGGAGAGGCGTGAGCTAAAAAGGCCAAGGGAAGGGGAGAGGGAAACGATGGCCTTTGCAACTTTTTTTTTTTCTACTAGTTCATTTGTTTTTACAAAAGCTGCCGGCAAAGAAGCCAAGTGAAAAACTTGCAGCCACAAATACGGGAACACTTCTGAAAGCAAACCTCTACAGATTACCTGACTTATCATAAAAGGTTACTCTTCCTGTTTAGGATCCCCATTTAAGCTTCATTGAAGAGAGTTTCAGGTCAAATCCCTAACCTCTTTTTGTCTTTAAGTTTGATTATTCTAACCTATTTTGTTGATTCTAAGGGAAATAAGGTATTTTGTTTTTTGTCGTTGCGTTGAGGGTACGAAGTAGCTGAAGTTTTAGGAGTTTCTTTCCTGTTGAATATCAAGTGGCGGCAACATGTAACGACACTTTTTTATACGAAAGACCATGTCGTTCTCAATCGCTGAAAAAACCCTGAAATTTGTAACGGCCAGAACAACAACGTCTGTAGTGGACACATCAAACGTGGATTTAAAACACTCTAATAAATGAAAAATACCAAACGCGGTGCTGGTATTAATCCCGTGGTAAATTATGCGGTCATATTTCATGTTTACGTGATACCAAATTTTTTTCCGTACTCTAAAAAAGGTTTAAACAACGTAAACATATTTATGACCGGTATGACTGTTTTCCAAATAGGCTAAATAATTATATTTAATACCTAACCTGCGGTACTCCTTCTCCAATCACATAAACATATGACTAATATAATTGTTTTCCAAATAGACCAAATACTTATGTTTAGTATCTAACCTGTGGTACCCCTGCTCCAATCACTGCTCCACTGTGAATCATGGGACCTTCTTTGCCAACGAACAAACCTGAAGTCAGAAGAAATGCTAGATATAATGTATTATACATTCTTATATCTAAAAATGTTTGTACAAGGTCGGTGAGCCTTGTGAGTGCGAAATACTCTTAAAGTACAGCAAAATCTATATGAAAACATAAAATTATAAAACAACAAGATTAGAGTAAATTTAATAATGAAATAGTCCTGACCTTAAATACGCTGGATAAATTTCAGAGAAAGTTTTCATAAGCTTTCAAACTCAAATTTCTCTAAAATTTATCCAGCGTATTTAAGTTCAAAACTATTTCATTATCAAATTCCTGGATAGATGAATTTA
>JAOBAY020086167.1:0-10448 GCA_025331085.2 Zoanthus sociatus
TCAAGGTATGTTTATTTCCAAGTTACATTACATTTTGATTGATTCTTTACGATCGACGGCAAAAATTAGAATTTCTCCTACAAAGTCTTATAAAAATTTGAAAATGTCGTTACTACTGAATTTTCCCACGCTCACTAAGCTTTGGTTGCCTGTGTTGAATGTTGGTCTTATATTTCATTTATATTTCCATAGATCAGGAAAGGGATATAGTAAAATTCTTTATTGAAAGCGAATAAAAGCGTAGTTCTTTTGTTTTGCTTTCACAGCAATACCTTTTGTTCAACCAATATTACTTTTTAAAACTGATAACAATTTCCGTTCTTACTTAATTTTTTGAAAAAGATAAGTAAATAAAGCCTATACTGTTTGCAATATTACAATTCATTTGACCAAAGATAGATGTATTTAATGATTTTCAGGCAAAACAGAAAATATATTTTGGGAAAAGCATGCATCTTAAGTAAAAAAAGCCTTTTAAATGAGCTTACGCGTTTTACTGCATTTTCAAAGTGAGTGCCGAAAATGTAAAACTTGTAAATTACCATCTACACGCTTTTTTTAATAACAACCAATGACTTTCGGCTGAGGCTTGGCTGGTCTTAAGTTTTTGGCAATTTCAGCCTCAAATTGATCTTAAATTGTTCTTATTTCACACCCTTCTGTAACACTAACCCAGCGAAACCCAGATCCAGTGAAAATTTTTCCCCTATACCTAGCGGATATTTAGCCTCCCCAGAAACCAGCAAATTTTCTGAATTGACCCAAGAGCTTTTTTACCTTCCCCAGAACGAAAGCCGAGTACCCAGTGTGTTTACTGTATTTTACGTCTTGCTTACGTAGAACTAGTACGCGAAGGCAATAGCTAACCGGCCCAGCGAAAAAATTGTCTATTACTGACCTAGTGAAATTTTACTAAAAACTCAGTGGGAATTTCAATCTCGCTGGGTCTGATACAGAGGGGTGTTATTTCTAGATATATTTCCAAACAGCGCTAAATTTACCGTAATACACTTTTTTTTTATAAGAACCAATAACTCTCGGCCGAGGCTGGGCTGTTCTTAAATTTTTGGCGATTTCAGCCTCAAGTTGTTCTTATAAATTGTTCTTAATTCTTGATATTTCCAAACAGTGGATTAGTTGGCCGGAATAATAAAAAGGCGCTAAGAATTACAGAACAATGTTATAAATTTAATGGACTAAATTTACCCTGGTACATCATACAGTATCATACATGTATGCAACGTATAGGAGCATTCAAGCTTTTGTTACCGTTTTCGGCTGCTTTTAAAAAATGAAAAGAACGGTTAGAAATTTTAGCTCGAACTTATAAGTATGTAAATCTCAATCTTTGTACAATGATTAGATAAAATTCTTAAATTTGTCTGATCAAAATTTGAGGCTGGTGCTTGTTTTTAGCTTGTCCTTAATCTTTGGACAAATCTCAGCCTGGGTGTTCTTATAAAGTTTGTTCTTATAAAAAAAAGACTGTAGAGTACATATTTATAAGTTTTATCGTAAGCGTATACAGTATTGTACATTATGCAACGTGTAGGGGCATTCAAATTTTTTTCACCATTTTCGGCTACTTTTAAAATATGAGAAAAACTGTTAAAATTTTTATTATAAACTTTTATGTACAATTACATTTCAACCTATGTGTAAGAATTTTAAAAATAAAATTCTTAAATTTGTCTGATGAAAATTCAGCCCGGTGATCAGTGTCTGGTTCTTATAGCTTGTTCTTATTTTTGGCAACTTTCAATCAGACATGCACGGGTTTTTCTCGTAAAATTTGTTCTTTTAAAAAAGCATGTTCAACTATTTTATAGCACTTAAGCTTTGTTACTGGACAAATAAAAGTTCTTGCTGTAACTTCACAACGTTTTAAATTTTGCAGAACGTCAAAGTACCATGAAACTTAAAGCGTACCACTTACTTAGTATATCATAACTTTTTTGTGGCCATGCTCCAATCAATACCACTTTCATGACCTATAAAACTACATTCTTTTTTTTTATAAGAATATTGAAGCTGAAATTGGCCAAATTTTAAGAATATTTCAAGAATAATGCTGAGGCTCAGATTTGTTAAGAATATAATTTTGCATACGTTTGAAAAAAAAAACATTACTGATTACATGCATTGCAATTGCATTCTAATCCCAAATTAGAAGTGTACTATGAAAATAATTAAATAATTTAGAATACTGCAATAATATTAAGTCACAGTTAGAAATCTGTTCAACTAGAACGAAACTAGAATTCTAAAATCCTGCGTTTCCTTGAAGAAGGTCGCAAGTATTGGACGAGTCCTTTAGAAGACTGGGGAGAAGTGCAAAAAACAAGGAACACTTAAGCCTGGTCCTCACTACGACATAAACATAAGCATAAGCATAACGAGTTTTATGTCGTAATGAGGACAGCCGCGACATAAGCATAACGTTGAACGCAGGTGCAAAGCTAATTTTAGCTACCATGCTCTCTCTTCAACACACAAAACAAGATGGCGGACAAAATTTCAATTATTCTTATGGTTTAATTTATTCTTATGCTTATGTCAGAGTTGTCCTCACTAGCAACATAACCATAAGCATAAGCACAAGAAGAACAGAAAATTTACCAGGCTTTAGAGAGTAGAGGAAGGAGGAAATTAAACATTCTCCTTCTCCTTCGATTACTGCGAAAGTTTGACAGGAATTACGGCAGGTGTAAAATAGTTTTGACGAGATAACGCACATGAATCACGAACATTTATAGTTTCTCTATCTTGGGCTTTTTGATTTACATGTCATTGTACAAATCGTGAAAAGTGGCACAAAATTTTTCAAAAAGTAATAGCACCAGCAATCGAAGTCTTACGATGAACTTGCTGTAGGAAGCGAGTGGTTTCACCTAAAAAGCGAGTGAGCAGAAAGGGCCCGAGATCCAAGCTTAACAAATTACGAGTAAATGTAAGTTGCTGTTAAAGGCAGCAGAGGACGAGGCATTTTAAAAATCGACTTTTAAGAATGGATGGGATGCCCCCACATGGTATAGCTGAGAAAGCCTCGCATGGCAGGGCGGCACAGCCCCAAACCCCTCTAAAGGCTCGTGCCTTCGACGCTCACTTCTGTGAACTCAATTTTTTTAGTCCCCCTATTTCAAATTACGCTCGGCTATCACTGAAACGCACTGACAACAAACTCTCTGAACACAGTTGGTCTGAGATTGTAGAAAGCTAGTTTTTGTATTTCTTTTTTAACAATTTTTTTTTTTTGTGTTTGAATGTGAAAATCTATAAAACAATTTCTAAACCTATAGAACTGTCATGAAGTTATCTTTTTTAAATATAAGGAGAATTACTTGAAATAATAAAAATAAAGGAAAAGGAAGATTTGGAATGAGTGCAGTTTTGAGTTAATTTCCTCATAACTTTATTAAACCTTCTGACAATCATGGCAAATGTTTTCATTTATGTGAGTCCGGTTTCTGGGTTTGTTGTTTCCAAAATTGAAACTCCAAGAAAAAACAAAATTATCAAACACGTGACAAAAAAAAGAATCAACTTGATTTCATAGTAATTATTTATTAAACTTCAAATTTCCTTAAATGAAAAATAGATTACTTTTTTATCTGGTTTAGAAAGAAATCAACCCATTTGATCTTGTCAGTAAAAATTTCCCCTTTCTACCAAAATGTATTTCAACAAATCAAGTACCTTTGTGAAGACAATAACTGGCTGCAAAATTTATTTCGATGACAAATAAATTTTTCTAAAGATATAATAAAGTCCACAAGAACTTCAACTTGTATACAGCTTCCTTTTGTACAGATTTTATGTATAAGGAATTGCTGTCGTTTTTCTGTGCAACATCAAAAATTACTTTTTAAACATCTAAAACTACTTTCTAAACTTTGTAATAGCAATTAACAAATATATCACTAACAGCAACAACTTCAACCATAAATTTTGGTCCATCAAATATCAAAAATAGAGGCTTTATTTGTAATTACCGTATTTTTCAGCACAATCTTAAAAGTTTAATTCAGAATACTAGTTCTTGCAGCTAATAGTTACATTAAAAAGCAGTCTCAAAACTATGGCATTTTTAAGTTCTTTGAGTTTATTGTTTTAGCTTATTATCTTCTGCCATTAGAGATAACTGGGTGTTCAACCTCTTGGCTCGAAGTGAACCCCAAACAATATGATCATTCAGAGCCAAGATCTGAGCTGCTGCAAGAGCTGCAGCTTCAGGGCTGAGCACAGTTGTGCAACCAAGGCCTGATGGCAATCGAAGTGATGACCAAATATCTTCAGCACCCCAGTCAGCTTTTACTGGGGGACAGTTGATAACAGGATAGGCTGTATTTCCAGATAAGACAGGGCCAAGACCATTACTGCGACCTGCAACTGCAATTACAACAGTGGGAAAAGCATGGCTTTCATACCATCGAAGTGCCTTGATGGTATCTCCAGTACCCTTGTGAGCAGACGTCACTCGAAGATCAACAGGGATACCAAATGCCTTCAGGGTTGACTCTATCTTCTTGCAATGCTCCATGTCACTTGGTGAGCCCATGAAAATGACAGCACGTCCTGGGGTGTGTTTTGTAACTGCCTGTACTTGGTTAGCCACCCACTCATAGTTGCGCTTGATTTGCTCCAGTGCCTCAGGTGTGACTTCTGGAAGCTCACGGTACACCTGCTTGTCTCGCATTAATCGACGATCACCAGAAGGCCACAGTCGCCATGAATCATTATCAACGACATCAGCAAGCAAAACTTCACCTGTCTTGGTGTTGACACCAAACTCGACTTTCATATCAATCAAGGAGCAGTCGACAGTTTGCCATGCCTTTTCCAAGATCTCAAATGTGGCAATTGCAACTTCGCCCATGAGATCCAGTTCGTACTTGCCAATTTTCTTGCCTCCAATGTTTAGCTCTGCCTCAACACACTGCTCATAGGACCAGAATGGATCATGCTGGGCATCATCTTTGAAGAACATCTCAAGCTTGAGCGGGGAGAAGCGGTAACCTTCTTTAACTCCTGGAAATCGCTTCAAAAATGACCCTGTTGCAAGGCGACGAGTAACAACTTCAAGTGGAATCATCTCACAGCGGACACCGATGAATGAATCTTCACTGGCTCGCCTTATGAAGTGCGTCTTTATCCCGCAGGTGTTCAGCAGTTCAAATATTGCTGATGTTGTAGCATTGCTAAACTTGGATTTGCCAACCATGTCATTCCTACGAGTGTTGTCCATGGCAGTGATTTTGTCTTTGGACTTGAGCAGAACATGGTTGTTATCAGGAGAGTCAGGAAGGGCATAAATTATCTTAGTTTTGCCTTCATTTAGTTGTTCTCCAATCTTAAGTTCTGCAAAAAAAAAATTCATTTTGTTCAATAACTTACAGAACTTGTTAGAAAATATGAAAGCTTAATTACAGGGTGGAACCACAAGTTTAAGAAAGGGGCATGCACAAACACACCCTCTCAACTTACCATATCATTTCTATTTTATGATAGCTACTTCACTCACCCTGATTTTTGAACAACACTTTATAACAATAATAATAATAATAAATAAATAATGATAAAAACTTTATTTCCTGTATCAAGTCTTCTAGCCGGCCAAAGGCCTACTAATTGGGGACACCATCTCTATTACCCTAATAGGGGTCAAAATAATTTTGATGGTTCTGGTTTACAAAATGTCCAACACTTCACGAAATCCACTGGATGTTTTCAAATTCCTGCCAGATAACATTCGTACCAACAGTGAGTACCTTGAAATAAATTGAACACATTCTCTTTTGCTCTAAAAATTATTGCGAGTCTGCTGTTGTAATTGCTCAACAAGCTCATGAGGTCTTTATCTTATTTCGCAAAGGAATCAATATTACAAAACCTTCACTCAGCACTTATTTGGAAGCCAGCAAAGGTTAAATAAAAAGACACAAACAAAAATATGTCAAGTATAAACTGTTTTCTTGTTTTTAAATTTACATATTTGTAAATATTTGTTTGAGTTTAATTTAGCAGTTATCTCCGAGTTATCAACAAATGACTTCCATTTAACAAATGGACTACGAGTCAATAGTCCATGAGGTCGTAGGCCAAATGGGCTATTCAGACCTGCAGTCCAAGAAGCTGAGACGTCCAATCGTTTTAGTATAAACCTACTAATCAGTCAAAATAAGATGTAAAACTTAAATTATTGATAAAATCCTTTGATATTATAGCAAAACAGGGTTCATTATTATGTCGATCCACCATCTTTTCTCTACTAGTAAGCTATCACAAATGGTCCTCTAGTAGAGTTCCCAATGAAAATGCATGATGTGTGTTAGACCATTACTAACAATAACAGCCTAAAGTATCTATTCACAATATTAGATCAAATACAAGAAAAAGCTATACCCACCAAATAGCCAGGTGCTAATCAAGGCGGGTAGATTTATACTAAAGGTAATTAGCTGTAAAATCTGACTGCATGCAAATTGTCAAACTGAAACCAGTTGCACAGATGTGTGAGACAGAAATATGTCAAGAACTAAGTTTTTCAACTCCATAAATTTCTGAAAAAGAATCGTTCATGTGCTGATAGCCAAATGTTGCTTAAATTTTGTTTTGGCTTTGAGGGAATTAATAACTAAGATTAAACTTGCAACAGCCAAACAAAACTCTGTAAAGAAACACAATTATATGTCCTTCAATTGTTCAGTTGTAATTTTCTGTCAGACAAATGCCAATATTTGCTGGACATTGTCCGATGTCTGGCAGCTATTTCGACCCCTGCTCTAAGGTAGATGGAAGCCCTAGGGGGGATACTCGCCCACATGAGGTATATGCAGTGTGTTTCTTAAGGCTTGGGAAATGGGGTACACTAAATGGGAAAGCAGGTACACCTGGGCTAGAGGTCATCAAGCGCCAAAGCATAAAGTATCTAGAGAGGTCTAGGGGCATCCCCCAGAATTATTCTGAACTTTTGAGTTCTGGAAAATAATGCGATTTTGTACATTTGAGGAATCAATTTCTTAAAACTTGCAGTCCTAAAGAAAAATACCGGGTTTTCCTTTTAAAAAATTGGCTATCAGCTTTTTATATGAGCACCAAGTTACAACAGTAGTTTAAGAGGCATTTTTAGAACTAAAACCAGTATAAAGAAATTGTTGAATCAAAGTAGTTGTTTCAAGTTAACTAATCAATTTTCAATTTAAAGCGAATTCAACAACATGTGCCTGATGCCTGGTTACTCTATTATAAAAATGATTTCTCGTTATATCGTTAAGTAAAAGTAAATAATTGTTGTTCAGTGCATTAAATTTAACCCTATAGGCTTGAACTGCATCGAGTTTATTACAATTTGTAAATAAATTACCTGATAATTTCAGACATTTTACAGTTAAACTAGCAATTTTTTGTAAAACTAGTGCAGAAATTGGTCAATAATTACAGAATCGCACTTTGCCATCTTGTCAGGTAGAACGGTCGCGGCAACATTTTCTGGCAAAGCAGCACCTATTTTTATCTTAATAACAGCTATTGGAACTATGGAAGGGATAACTTAATCACACGTTACTATCGTGATGAAAATAAATGTTTTGTTTCTAGTGACTTTTAAAAGTTGCAAGACACCTTTGCTGGGGAAAGGCGGTACAGTTGTTGGGGAACGTCGGTACAATTAACTGGTGTAACGGCCTTAAGAAACACACTGATATGGATATGTGCTGCCCTATAGGGTGTGGTGGTCTGGGATAGGGTATTATATTTGCCTGAGGTCTGCAATATGGTATTTGATTTGGGATGGGCTAGAGATATAATGGTCTGGGATTGGGTACTGGTGTTGAGAGTTTTTTCAACATTTACAAAACCACTAGCACAGATATAACACCAGTCCTATTAGCAGGCTAATGGAAATGGTACGGTTAGGCAGCTTTTAATGCGCAAACACAGATATGCCTCCAAGGGCCTACGGTTTAACATGTTTATCCAAGAAGATGTAAAAGTCTGATCATTTGCAGATGTTATTTTAAGACCCCGACTGTTGGTCCGGCCGGGAATCGAACTCGAGCCTCCCGCACGATAACCTAACACCTTGCCAACTAGGCTAACCAGGCGGCGGTTATGTAATGGGTAGACGGGTCTTATTTTACAAGTAATATATAAGAGAAAAGTGCCTAAATACTTAAATTACCTTTAGATTATGTAATTAAATCTCGAACGGGATATCATTCATAAAAAAAAATTCAATCCGTATAAAAATAATTTATATATTAAAGTTACATATTTTCTTTTAAATTATTAAACAAAATAGTCGCTGGAATTTCGGAGCAAATTTTGCCCGATGTTAAACTTAATGGTCGAAACGCGAAAACAAAACAAATTATTAACTTAATATTCTAACGATCTGATCACAATAATAAACGTCTAAACTACGAAGAAAATAAAAATTTTCTTGAACGATTCTCAAGGAATAAATTACCTACGGCCACATGGCGTGATCACTATTCGCGGGCTAAATCGAATAGGAGCAACTAAGGAACTATCAACAAATAAATCAAAATATAGGCTCCTCGATTTCTTATTCAAATGCAGGAACCTTAAGTTACTCGTAGAGAAATTTCAGGGAAAGTTTTATGGTACAGAGCGAAATTTTTTCCTGAATCAGTGCCACGAGATTGAAGTAACACGTGCGTAAGGATATTAAGTGCACAAGAAAAAATCGAACCAAATCGACATAATAATTCAGGGGACTACAGGGCTAACAAATTCGAAACCGCAAAGCTTTACATTACCTTCACTTGCCATATCTGAAGCTTTTTCTAAAGGTTCACACTTTGCTTAAAACTCTGCAGCCTCTTCCTTGCTCTTCGGCTAAATCTATGACGCTCTTGTTCTGCCAAAAGCCACTTCCATGTGACAGTGGTTCGGATCTTTCCAGCCAATCACAACTCTTTTACGTGAAGGCATTTCCCGCGAAATTCTTTCAGCTTCATTTGGACCAATCACATGTCGAGAAATACAGAAGCCGCCAACATTCATATCTCATAATTTGAATACGAAAGTGACAAGAATTAAGAAATAATTCCCATGTGATCGTAATAATTAGTGGTTTGACATGAAAAAAATCAAAATTTTTCGTCTATTGTGTTTAAATGAGGCGACCTTTCACTATTCAGCGTTTGAATTCAGTTCGTTTCACAATGCTGAAGGGCAAATTTTGATTTAGTATTCGGCAAATTGTCGTTTTCTTTCAAAATGGCGGCAACTGATCATGATTCCGGCTTGGAAGAAGCATGTGGGGTTTTTGCGTGTATGACAGCCGACGGAGTACCGCCAGAAGAGCTCGATGTATCTCATACAATTACCCTGGGATTGGTTGCATTGCAGCACAGGTAGATATAGTTCTTGCTTCTAATACTTGATTTCGACGAGTAAATTTGCCAGTGACGGTTACTAAGAAGTTTAAACTTATTCTAACATGGTGGGCTTTTAATTTGCTAATGTTCTCTCTAACAGTCAGCCATGTGTTGTGTTTCATTGTTTGTATTATGGCTATTTTTGCGGTATTTTTGTATTCCGAACTACGACTTTATAAAATGATATTTGTAAAATTCATTTTATTTCGAACTTTAAGGCTTTTTTTAGTTTTAATGGAAAACATGCGTTTTTACCTTCCCAATTGAGCTGTTCGGAAAACTGCCATTGTTGATTTGATAAAAGAAAGATCCCGCCGAATTCTAAAAATATGATTTTATTTGCTTGTTAAGCAGCGCCCGGAAATGGTACATCCGTTTGCTGAATAGTTTCTTTGACATGTAGCGTGGGTCGTTGACAGCTGTACTTGCATGCCTTTAATGTTATTGATCATGAGGAAACTACTTCACTGTCTTTGACTTTAGATAGCCTGTTATACAAATGCCCATATTGAAGTTGCTATAGCAGAACAATACAGTGGTTATTGAAATAGAGGAAATGGCATTTTATTTGACCCTATGTTGAATTAAAAACAGAAAATCTATGTTCTTTGAACTTCGAAATTTATAAAGTATTTTTCAAAGCTCACTTAAAATTACTGATGTGAATTTAAGGCAACTTTGGTAGTGTGGGCATGAAAATATTTCTGTACTAGTTTTTACTTTATAATTATGCATGCAAACTAACCTTTACCAAAACCCACAGTTGATAAAGCAATGAAATTAAATGTTTTTTGCATAAATTAATATGCACCAGTAAAGAAATTATGCCACAGGCAAAATTATGCCACAGGCATAACCCAGTTAATCTACCATAGCTAATAGCGATGTTAAGTTGGAGGGGTGGGAATTATTAGGAACTCACAATAAAGAACGTTTTTTAATGTTTTCGAATTATTCCCTGGTATTACAGGGCTCGAAATTGCGACCGATACGGTCGCATTTGCGACTAAATATTTCCTTTTGCGACTAAAACTTCAACAGCGG
>JAOBAY020086178.1:0-10446 GCA_025331085.2 Zoanthus sociatus
AGGAGTTCTGTATGCTATAGCCTGAATATGACTGGATAAGTAATGTTTGGAAGCATGGCTGTAAGTAAAAACAGTTTTAGCTCAATCAGAGGCTTACGTGAGGTATAAAGAAGGCTAAAAAAAGAGTGTGAGGCTAAAAATGCTTAATTTATGCATAATGTGTGTTCAGGCATTACGGGCAGAAAGACAAATTGAATTCACTTAAATTCAGTTTGTATAACAGTGTAATCTTTGCTTTCATTCAGTCTTTTCTCAAAGAGAAGTAAACAACTTCAATTTACATGTAATATTTTAATTTATTTAGTAAAATAAGTGTAGTGAACAGTAATGAAGCACTTAAATTACTTAATAATTAACTATAAGTTGTTGTTATCAGATAAAAAATTTTCCTCTTTATGCAGACTGTATTTATTTGATAAAAAATATGTTAATGATATTAATAATAATTAATATAGAGTTTCTTTATATAGTACACAATTAATATGCTATTTTGTGCTAATGCTGTAACTTTAACTTTGAATCCACGCAGGAAAGGTATGATTTATTATAGGTCAAAAAGCTAAAAATAGAAGTGATATTTTGCTGAAATTTATTATACTGTCAGTATGAATGAAACAGAATATCTAATATTTCACAAACTGTGTTTTTAAAGTGTTTACTTTTTAGGAATTTGTAGTGTTTACTCAACCAGTTATTTTAAAATTCTGTCCAACTGATCATCATCATCCATCTAATTTTGATCCAGGTTTATCCCCGTAAATGGGGGTGGCTGGATTTACACTTCTCCAGCAGCAATTAATCTCTGCTACTCCCACTCTCCATCTCACGCGATTCAAACCAACATTCTTGCTCCCCTTCTCCACTTGCCATTTTGTCACAGCTGGCTGATTTACAATAGTTATGGCCACCCAACTGCAAATCCCTTAATTTTATACTTTTTTCTTTTATTGCAGATGCTCTACTGTGTAGAAAATGTGGCCAGGATATTGCATTTCCAGAATATTTGAGAAATATCCCTAGCAAACTTGCAATGAGAATCAGAAATGATACTATCCTAGGTGTTGATACGTGCTTAATACAACTTCTTCAGAACCCAGAAGGTAATCAATTTTAAAGGTTTTATGAAACACTGTCAGTAACATTGATTTCAACAAATGAGGCTCATGTTTTATTCCCAAAAAGACCTAACAGCTATAGTAAGATTTTG
Source organism: Zoanthus sociatus (assembly GCA_025331085.2). Taxonomy (NCBI): domain Eukaryota; kingdom Metazoa; phylum Cnidaria; class Anthozoa; order Zoantharia; family Zoanthidae; genus Zoanthus; species Zoanthus sociatus. Next base: position 1,208 of record JAOBAY020086178.1, read on the forward strand.
AGGTCAAAATTGCATTACACAAGACTAAACCATCAGAGTGGGCAGGTCTGCAGCTAGATATATTTTCAATAGACCCCTAGAAAAATTCTTGAAAAAAGAAATTCTTTGTTTAAAGAACCTTAATCGACTGTCCAACAATATTAATTTAATATCAATTAAGAGTTTTCGTCAATATTTGATAATTCTCCGTATATAGTTCATGGCTTGTTTTGATCACTGAATTTCCTGCTGCAAGCCGTTATCTTGAAGAGTTTTGTCTGTACATTGTAGTGCCAGTCTCTACTCTTGCTAAAAGCAATAGCAATGAATGAGTGGAGGCCTGGCACTGCAATACAACTGCAGTACATCACATTTCAAGAGATTGTGACTCAATAAGATAGTTGTATTGTTTTCTTGTAAAATTATTTATTTGAGTGACATTTTTTTTTCTTTCAAGGACAAAAGTTTGAATTAATAACAGCAAGTGCTGCTGATATCAAAACTTTGGGTGCGGTAAGACTCAACTTACTAGGTGACTGCATGATTACTTTAGACCAACCAATTGAATGTAATAACTGTGGTCCCAGTCACTTAAGCTAACCTTAATCCTTTATGAGCCTAGTGGCCCATGGAGCCGATGAGAGTCTTTGACTCCCCCCAGGCGGGACACTAATCCATTGCAGGTTAGCTCCCAGTAAATGCTGGTACACAGGTGGACTAGTTGGTGCAGTTGGTAAATCTCTGCTTTCCAACCACAAGCTCCCCAGTTCGATGCCGGCAGTTGGCCGAGATTTAAATATTTGTGTGCCCTTCTTTTCCATCTAAGCCAACTCAGCTTTCCATTCTTTTGGCATTCAAGCAGTTGACAGATTTTATTTGAATTTATTTTAACTATTTTTTTACTTTTTTCTCTGGTAAATAAATTTTCTAATAGTAAGGCTAACATTGTGCTGCAGTCCAAGCAAGAAAGCATGGGGTCATGCTGCCGTTAATAATTATTAACAGAAGCTTATTCACAATTCATAATTCATAATTAGTATGTAAAATTTTAAAAATAATTGCATTGCTGCCAACTCAAATGGTGTATTTGCTAACTGCGGGTAGCAATTATCTGTATGTATTAATTTAATTCACAATTTAATAAATTGTTGTTGTTGTTGTTATATACTGTATGTGCCTCTTAAAAGTTTTTATTTTGCTACAACTATGTTTTATGTGTACCCAATTACTTAATTTTGATATTTGAAAACAGGTCATGTTAACTGTTTCTCACTGTTGCTTTATAATTATATTCATTGGATAATTATATAAACTTTAGATAAGATTGCTTACTAGATAGCAGTGCTCGACCTTAGCGGTAGTCCACTAGTCCTGGACTAGTGCAAAATGTTTCTGGACTAGTAGAAACTTAGAACCACTAGTCACAGGACCAGTGACTACTTTGTAGTTTGTAATTATAATATTGTCATGCTGCAATCAGGAAGGACTACCATAGATTTACTCAGGACTAGTAAATTTTCAGTTCAACTAGTCGAAGGACCAGTGATTTAAAAAGTTAAGGTCGAGTACTGGATATATCTATATAGATATATACTAAGATGTTTATTTGAATCCGCCTTAGTATGGAAGAAAGCAGTCAGTAGTTACTAAATTTTTTGAAAATTTTTCAAAACAGGAAAGATGAAAAGTTGGGTGATGAGCACTAAAGATATAATTTTGGGTAGCGTTAGTGTGGCCACTATCATTATTATTAGTGTTTCATAATTTAAAACAACTGCCACTTTCACCCAAAACTATAACTGTCTCCCGAAACTGTAAAATTAGAAATGCTATTCAATGTAGAACAAATTTAAATAAACGCACTTATCCAAAATTATTGTCTTCACGTTTTGCCACTGGGAATGTAAAGAACATTTTCAGCTACAACTTCAGAATCCTAATCAGGTGATGGAATAGAAGTTTTTCATTCTGTGACTGGTTAAACAGATCTTTGGTGTGGAAGAATATACTATTTTTCTATAGGCATATGCAGATCACAGCTGGTTTCCTGGTTATTCCTGGCGAGTCGCAGTTTGTCCCCAATGTGGGGGCCACCTTGGATGGTGAGTCCTGGTTTTTCATACTAGAGACCTTTAGATCCGAGGACAAGGACAAGGACAAGATTTAACTGCGCGCGCGCTTTTTTCAGCAAACTCGTCCTCAAGAGGACGACTTTTGCATGAAATCTCATCCTCTTCACAACGAGTTTGCTTTAAAATGTGCGCGCGCGCTTAAAATCTTGTTCTCGTCCTCGTCCTCGTCCTCGGAACTAAAGATCTCTACTAGCTCTGGAAGATATTGTCTTTAATTTGTAAAATGAATTTATTCTTGTGACGTGTTTCTGTTAAACACAAAGTTTTCCCCCCATCCCCCATCTGTGTGTATTCATTTAATGACAGGGCAGCCTTCTGTTGGTACTGGGCTTCCTTCTGTTGAGACTGGACTGCCTTCTGTTTGGACTGGGCTACCTTCTGTTGGAAATGGACTGCCTTCTGTCAGGACTGGACTGCCTTCTGTTGGTACTGGACTGCCTTCTGTCAGAGGACTGGACTGCCTTCTGTTGGGAATGGATTGCCTTCTGTCAGAGGACTGGACCGCCTTCTGTTGGGAATGGATTGCCTTCTGTCAGGACTGGACCACCTTCTTTTGGGAATGGATTGCCTTCTGTCGGGACTGGACCACCTTCTTTTGGGAATGGATTGCCTTCTGTCAGGACTGGACCACCTTCTTTTGGGAATGGATTGCCTTCTGTCGGGGCTGTACCACCTTCTGTTGGGAATGGACTGCCTTCTGTCAGTGCTGTACCACCTTCTGTTGGGAATGGATTGCCTTCTGTCAGGGCTGTAACACCTTCTGTCAGGGCTGTACCACCTGTCAGGGCTGGACCATCTTCTGTTGGGAATGGATTGCCTTCTGCCAGGGCTGTACCACCTTTTCTCAGGGCTGTACCACCTTCTGTCAGGCTGGACCATCTTCTGTTGGGACAGGACCATCTTTTGTTGTGATGGTGATGCTGATTTTTATGATGAAAGTGGTTAATTTGCATTTTGTTTAAAGAGCTACTTAATACATTTAAAAGAACTGTTGTGATATGTATATAATATGTAATTCTTATCATATGCAGCTTTGACTCATAAAATTGCTCTCCAAATCTTGTTTAGGACATTTGAATCGGGTGGGAACAAACCAGATCGCGTTGATGAGAAGGCGAAAAGAACATTTAAAAGGGGAATGGAGGACAACGAAAAAACTAAAAAATATTCTTTTGTTGGACTGATCTTCTCTAACCTCATCCATCAAACGTGTAAGACAGTTGTTGACCTTTAATGATATAACTAGAAGTAATCATAGATCTAGTGAAAGTGCATTTGATAAATTTCTGTTAAGAGCTTGGAATGCACTGAGAGCAAACACTTGTCACGCACTGATATACGGCTATTTTATTTCTGCTAATAGACCATTTTCGCATTGCAGATGCCGCTAACTTCAATGACAACAGACTTAGTTTTTGCAGTGTTAGCCTCAATATGAAGTTAAATATTCCTAAATACCAAAAAAGTTTGCATTATGTGCAACTATGTATATTATATAGTTATGTGTATTGTTGAAGGTGTGACTTCTCGCTCTCCCTCGCAAGTATTTTTGAATATTTAACAACTGAACGAGGCTAACACTGCAAAAACTGAATCCGTTGTCATTAAGGTTAGCGGCATCTGCAATGTGAAAATGGTCTATTGCAGAATATTTTTCATATTATTGGTAAACGTTGACACAGTATTTCCAAATAAGACTGATTGTTTGTAAAAATTTATAAAAACGATCTTTGGATAAAACTTTTATAAAATGTGAGTTTTCGGCTGTCATTCTTCGTCATTTCTCAAACTTTTAGTGTGTCCAAGCGTGGTTTGCAATGTGTGTTCAAACTGCTAGCATAATTTTTAACGTTATTGATATGTTCCTTTTTTAGAAAGATCGTAGAATGACTGCCGAAAGCTTATATTTTATAAAATTTTATCCAGAGATCGTTTTTATTTTAAAATTTTTACGAACAATTGGTCATATCTGGAAATACAGTGTCATCGTTTACCAATATCACCTACTGCATCTTGAAATACATTGATTTTTACGATATTACCAGCCATATCATTAATACAATGCTGCATTTTACCATTGTTAACGTGGCAAGCGCTATCTTTTAATACATTATTGACTTTTATCGATATTACCAGCGGTATATATCTTTGATACAAACAGTAATTGTGCTAAACTTTAGGATTGTACAAATGCAGGCGCTTATCACTGAAACTTACGGAGTTCTCCAGTCAAATAAATTTACACCAATCACTTTTAATCACATGTTGAGAAGATTTAAGAACACTTTGATTGACATTTTCAAACTATCTAAATGCGAAACCGTGCTATAAAAGCAGTAGGTCCGCCCACAGCTGACACCTTTCAAAATTCAAATTTTGAACCAAGATGGATGTAAACTTCTTTCTGAGCGATTACAATAAAGAAATCCGTTGGACTACTAAAATAAATCTACTATTTAAGTTCTAGTTGCTAAAAACTAATTGTTTTCAGTAATTTCTTATATATAATATGTTTAATGATATTTACTTCAGTTTGAAACATGCAGAAATCAACAAAGTTTTGTTAGTTCTAAAGTTTTGATTTTGAAATTTCGCACTATTATCAATGTTACAATCCACTGATATCGTTTTTCGGTTTTCCTGTCTGCTATGTTTTTTACTTCGCACTACGTAGGCTTTATTTGTTTTTAAAAGTTCGAGATTTCGAGCAGATTCAGAAAAAAACGAGTTGTAAATATTCTAAGAAACAAATTTGAATAAAAGACAGAGGTGAGATGAATGTGACGTTCGGCGGTTGAGTGACAACTCAAGGTGACAATCGCCTGGCACAGGCCGCCCTTTTATAGTGCGGTTTTGCGTTTAACGAAATATAGGCTGGTTGATTAATTTTACTTCAGTCGACAAAATCTAGATTCCAAGTAAGTTAAGGTAGTCCAGAGCATGCTTCCTGGGGAAAGTTTGAAATTTAGACTACGCTTTGGCTACAAATCTGAAGTAATCGTAAATCATCAACAATATCATCTAATAACCACCATTAACATTGTCTTTCATACCATTACCATTATCATCATCAACATTATCCTTACCACATTTTTATCGAATGCAAATAAAGACATTATTATTATTATTATTATTATTATTACCACAACCATCATCATCCACATCATCGTTACTACCACCATCATCACTAACATCCTTATCACCACCATCATCGCCATCTCCTTATCACTAGTATCATCATCAACATCCTTCTTACCACCACTATCATCATCATCATCCTTACCACCACCATCATCATCATCCTTCTTACCACCACTATCGTCATCAGCATCCTTAACAACCATCAGCACCATCCTTACCTTCATTATCATCAACATCATCCTTACCACCACCATCATCATCCTTCTTACCACCACTATCGTCATCAGCATCCTTACCACCATCAACACCATCCTTACCTTCATTATCGTCATCATCCTTACCACCACCATCATTATCATCCTTCTTACCACCACTATCGTCATCAGCATCCTTACAACCACTATCATCTTCATCGTCACCATTTTTTTAGTTTAAAGCGTTTTCTAACGCTTTTTATTCAGTGTTTTCTCTTTACAGATGCCGACTCACTGATTATGATGCCTAGAGCGTACAGAGGATGACGCTGAGGAGCAAACTCCAAATTCAAATATGAAATATGGACACTGTACCATCCAATGCCATTATAGAAAACTAGACTGACTGGAGCACGGGTGAAGTTAAAAGCTCTCGAGGGTACTGGTCGAATTGCCATTGGCCAGTCTTTACATTTGGACCGCCTTAACTACCATGCGTGCACAAGTTTCTAATAGCTCAGTGGCACTCAGAGACATAATATTCTTGGGGTTTTGTAACCTTCCGTACCAAACTAAAACTAAAGGTTCTCAAAAGATGGTTTCCAGCATTTTAAGGTGTAACTGTGCAGATTGTTTCATGCCTTTGGAACAATGTCATAACAGACAGCAACCTTACAAAGAATGTCAGCTTTAACGAGAATTTTAAACTAATCATTTTCCAATTTAGGTATCCTGCTGACGAACATTAACTGCATGTTTAGCTTATTTTTTCCGCAGCATTTTAGTTATGTCTCATCAGCTATCTATTTCCTTTCTACACAAAGCGAGGCACTTAACAGAATTGATATTTTTCTTTTTCGTGTGTGTCTTTAAGCAAAAGATAACATACGGTTTTTGTTAGCGTTGGTTTATACATATCAACTGCATTGTTTTCTTTCAATTGTCTCAGGTTTTTTTTTTCATTTTATTTTAAGGGGCTTCTATACCAAACCACATGAACTTCCCCTGGATTTTGCCCCAGAGAGTTGTAAAACTAAAAGGTTTGAACTTTATAAGTTCTTTGTAAAGTAAGAATTTCTTCTTACTTTGACTTGTTTTGGTAAATACTGTTCCTGTTACATACTGGAGAGCTTTCAGAAGAATGTGTCGTTTATTAACCGTTTTACAACCATTAAAGACGATTTTGTAATTTTGATATACCGTAAACTACAGCTTACAAGTCCTGGGCTTATACAAGTTCCTAAGGGATTTTGATTGGGCTTATAAACGGAGAGGGCTTATATCTTACTTATATCCGGATGGGCTTATAAGCGGACGAAAAAAAACGTTTCGCAATGAGCAACAGCACTGTTGATCGACGTATGATTTAAATTTATTACTCTTACAATTGAAGCCTTAAAAAGGCAGCAATAAATTGAATTCAGTTAAATTTCAAAACAAAATAAAAACTGTACATAACACCACGAACGTAACTGGAACCTAACAAAACGGAAGTTAGGTAAACATAGCCTCGGGCACCATGTGTGGTAGCCCGAGTAAAAACAAGAAAACCTAGAGAGGGGCTTATATCCGGATGGGCTTACTATCGGATGTATTTTCTTGTTTGCATGTAGGTCCCCCTATAACCGAGGGGCCTTATTAGCGGATGGGCTTATAAACGGCAGTTTACGGTATTTTATAAAATAATTTGGATAGTTCATGCGGTTTGATTGGTCTACAAGTGTGATTTCAGAGCACTATAAATGAAGCACGAAAATAATGTGAACAATATAGTTGGCTGTCTTCAAGTTGTGAGAATTTACAATTTTATTAAAGAAATTAAAGTGTACATACCGGTTTCGTTTATATATCGTTTTTCTTTTTGTTTGGACGGAAAATAATAATTTTATCAGTAAAAAAAAATAAAGCATGGTCTTCGTGCCTTCGTATCCTGATGAAAACCTCGGGAAAGTTTGTTAGAATTTTGGAGCAGGTGAAAACACTCGACTCCATTTCGGGTATTCTCTAATCTTCTCTCGAATACCGGTTTCGTTTATTATTAAAACCTCGGCGAACGTTGCCGTAGAGGCAGGCTGCCTCTTTTGGAAATTTCAGCAACTTTTTGGCAACTGTTTGAAAATTCAGCAACTTTTCGGCAACTTTTTGGAAAAAATAGCAGCTTTTCGGCAACTTTTTGGCACTTTTATCGGCAACTTTTTAAGAATTTATTGGCAACTTGTGGCTAGGCCTAGAGGCAGCGTTTGCCGAGGTTTTCACCAAGCTATGAATATTACTTGTGCCAGCAGCGAAGCGCGGCACAAGTTTAGGTTTGCCCCGTGTTTTTTTTTGTGTCGAGGTCTTCAGCCACTTGGTGTAATACTTGATATACTGGACAGCGGCCATATTCGGCTATTTGATTGTGTCCACGAGCTGGCACCAGTATACGCTCCTAGAGCGTCTTGTTTAAGTAGACATTTTGTACTTTTGTTTCGAATAGTTTCACAACGACTACGCAGCAATTATATTAGAATTCTCGATTTCGTCTTTAGTGTTTCTTCTATTAAACTCTGTGCGGGCATGGTTGGTGCATTTGGTAAGAACTCTGCTTTTCTACCAAATAATATTAAAAGCAAAAGACTTGTTATTGCTTAAAATACGACAGTAACCTGAGATAGGCGCCGGCTCCATGAGCTATCTGGCTCATAAAGGATTTAGCCTAACTATTGAACTTATAATTGGAAATTAAAAAAGCTGGGGCAAAGTTTTATAGTCCTCTGCATTGCGCTGGATCATGTAGCACTTTACACACTGTATATTGTTTCTTTTGTGCTTGGAAAAAGGATAAAAAATAAGTTTGACTGCAAATTTTGTTGGGTTAAAAAACCTGATGCGTGCTATTCCAAGGTTTAAAGATTTAAGGCATTTAGCTTGTGATATCAGCAACACAAATTTTAAAACTTTCCCGGCATTTTCCCACCCTAGAAATCGCTCGCCCTTTCATATGTGTTTTTTTTTTCTGGCAAATAAAGAACTTGAACTTACCTTCGATTCAGGCGAACCTTTGGTACAGTTCAAGAGCAGCTATCAAAATTGCATTGGAGGGTTTTACCGGGGTTAGGGCTCGCGCTAGAATTAATTGAAACAAAACGGAAAATAAATATTTGTTTATCACCAGAAACGTTCTTGTATTGTAGAAGTTGAAACGAGAAAGCCTCAAAAGTTGCTTCAGTTGTTTGAATTTCGAAAAAAGCAAACGAAAAATGGGAAACGCAGTGGTTGTACCCGAAATGTCCCCCGTGGTTGGCATTATTACGTCATAAATCACTTATGACTGAGGAACTCGAAACTGAGGGAGCGTGCTAATGAGCACGAGAGTAATTAAATTGTCACGTATGCAGTTATGACGTCAAAATGAGAGTTGACATAATCATTCAGGATATACATGTTTGTTTTTTGTTTATTAACTGAGCTTCAAAAAGTACGTAAACAAAAGGCGTCAAGTAACAAATTTTGTCGCGTTGCTAGCTTTTAATCAGGTAGGTAACTAACTCGCATTTGCCAGCGGCAACGTCTCTTCGTTAGCATGCGCATGCGTAATCCAAAACTAACCTGCAGTTAAATTGGATAATTAAAATAACTGAGAGAGGTTGTTCAGCTTTCTGACACTATGACAAATTCATGACAATAGTAATGAATTATTAGCATTAGAGGATTGCGCCTGGCCTTTTTAAGAAATAAAGTTATGGATGATTTTTAAAGTAAATTGTACAGCTGCTGACCTACTTTTATGAAATAATTTTTAATTTTTAATTTT
>JAOBAY020086189.1:0-10446 GCA_025331085.2 Zoanthus sociatus
TTGGACTTTGCACACAATAGCAGCTCACACCTCCTTTAAATCTAATGAAGAGGTGGGGAAAATTCAGTATAGTACTTGTATAGTACTATACAAGTCAGTATAGTACTTGTTTGTTGCTGATCATGTGTCCTTGAAAATTGAATATTAATCATTGAAAAGTCCTTGGAAAGTCCTTGAATTTTGTATTAGAAAATCTGTACGAACCCTGAATAATTATAATGATGATGAGTGATAGTGTTAGTCGTGATGGGTGAGGAAAATATAGACATGGGAAAGTATTTTTAACAAAGCCCAGCAGAACTTGTTTTTCTTTTTTAAGTTCTTAAAATTTCGTTCTTTTTATTGCAATTCAAAATGTTCTTTCGACTATCATACAAAGAAAGGTATCCATTTTTGTTAATAATTGTTTGTTTACCTTCCAAGAAAGCAATTTTCTTTTCTATTTGGTAAATTCTTTCTAGATACTTTTGTATCGATTTTTGGAACAGATCGATTTAACCTAGATTTATATTTGTAGTTTCATGCATTCACTGTACAGCAAGGTTAGGTCAAACTGTGTAGATCTTTTGAAAGAAAAACCCTATTAATTCTTCGGGTTTGAAGATATTGTTTTTTTTTTCATTATACATATATATAATTAATATATTTGTTTGTTTGCTTTAAAACTCCTTTTCAGAAAGCTGAGGAGAGAAGGAATTGGACAAAGGAACAGAAACAAGAACTTAAGCAGCAGAATGAAAAAATCCAGAATGAGTATGGGTATTGCTTGATGGATGGTCACAAAGAGAAGGTGGGCAACTTCAAAATTGAACCTCCTGGTCTTTTTCGAGGCCGTGGTGACCATCCAAAACAAGGAAAACTCAAACACAGAATTCGCCCGGAGGATATTATAATTAACATTGGCAAGTAAGTCTCAACTGAAAATTTGTAACTCAGCTAAAACATTTATGAGCCTGGTGCATGCACCTAGTCCAGTTTTGGTTGTGTTAAGTAGATGAGAGTTTTTGACTCCTCCTCGGTGGGACACTAATCCATCGCAGGTTAGCTACCAGCATGTATGATGGTACACTTTAGTTTTTATAGTTTTTGGATCTTTTGGTTGGATGGCAACCATGCTGCCAGAAGAATCTCTATAACCGCATTGCACTGTATTTGGTTTGGAAGCTGAGTTGCTGATGTATTTATATTGCAGTTTAATATAAGGAGCAAATTCGTAAAGAGGCTTGTTCAGTCCTTTGAACTTGCCCTCTTCCCAATATGTACTGTATCTAGGGTATTAATCCTAAATCAGACCCCACCCAAATGTTGAAATATTTGGATTAAAAAGTTTCGGTTTTTAAAACTTTTAAATGTTTTCACCATAATTTAGTTGAGTCCACACTTAAAACAAAATTTAATGTATAGCTTAAATTAAGTTACAGAGTTTAACTACCATTAATTTTAATGTAAAATTTTGGTACCTCACCATTTTAAAGTAATAATGAAAAGGTATTGCTAGTGGGATGTGTCTAAAATTTTAACATCAGTTATAGATAGCACAAGCGTGCTAGTAGCTAACATGAAGCCATGAAAATGAGCAGAAAGACCTCTTTGGTAGCAGTCCTTTAACCCTTAAATCTACCATAAAAATTGCGTGGCATAGGTAACAAACAAGCCCTGGTTATAACAAAAATAAGCAACAGTGAAAGCTTGTCACCAATTATTTTTATCCTCTGTTGGAACGTGAGCCTAATTATTAGCTAAAGATGCCTCATATTTCCAGGCTCACTATTTTATTTAACAAATAAAGAAGCTTAATTCGTGTATTAAACTGATAAAACACTACGGGGAAATATAGAAAACATGAGGTGCAGGTTTGACTATTAGTACACTAAGTGATGCTACAAAAATAATATAAAAAGGGATCAATATTTTTTAGTCAAGAGGTCTAGCACAACAGTGAGAAAGACACACTTTTAGTAACACAGAGTAGCATTTCAAACACAATCCAACACGTCACAAAAATGTGAGCAGACATGACCGCATGTATTTTATTTCAAAGTGATCAAAGGATTTTGGAACTGAAGAATATTGAATTGTGCATTGGCAGAACAAAGAAATCCATGGTTTTTCTTGACATTTGCAAAGGATTCTGGTGGCGTCTAGTTGATTCAAGTCTCCCTTTACTCAATTAGTATTCTGCTTTGCTTTGCTCGCTCAGGCTTGCTTCGCTGCAGTAGCAATAATACATGATAATACATAATGCTAGAAAGCGAGGCCTCGAGCTATAGCTCTTTTCAAAGCAGCTATTGCTAAGACTCAAGAAACATTAACCCTTATACTAGTTTGGGTGATGATGGTGATGATAAACATTTGGCTTTTGTGTTTTAGGGATGCTAAAGTGCCTCAGGCACCAGATGGTCACAAGTGGAAGGCGGTGCAGTACGATAACAAGGTAATTATAAATGCTTTATTTATTTAATACTCCAACCTGAGTTCACCGCAAAGGCTTCAAAAATAAATCTTAATATCTAGAAGCCTAGTCACCCATGGACTCTGTCACCCACAAGGTGCCAGAAAATTTGGCAAAAAGATTTTATTTACAGTACTTAATCACCACGTGCTTACACTTCAATGAGTGATCAATTTATATGTATTGCCTAATGAACAAAAGTGAGTTTATAACTTACATGACACATTACACAGAAATTAAAATAAAATTATATGAAAACTCAAATAAAGATGTGTTAGAAGTAACGTTTGTTTTTAAAATTGTTCTGAGAGCTCATGGCACACCGTACCATTAATTCATGTTGTGAAATTAATTCAAAAATGAATTTGGGCAACACTAAGGAATCATTTTTGAAAGATTTGGTGGGTTGGTGCAGCTGTGAGTTATTTTTTCATCTGACGGGTCAGTAGGGTTGAAATTGGTGGGTCTTACCATTAGATGCAGGTTACTTGGAACCTATGTTGCAAGGAACTGATCATCCCAAGCACCACATTGTTGAAGGGATACTGCTCAATATATCTGTATTATACGTACCAATTACAGTGATAGTTATAAAATCATCAAACAAGTGTTCAGTGATCTGTGACAATTATAATAGCTTTAAATTCTATTCTTAGTTTAATGATTAATATTCTTATAAAATTATAGTAACTTATCGTGGTTCTAATAATGCTTCTGTAGGTCACTTGGCTAGCGTGTTGGATAGAAAATATCCAAGGGAGTTACAAATATGTGATGCTAAATCCGACGTCAAGGATAAAGGTTTGTAAAAATTAACATACTGTGGTTATTCAGTTTTGATACAAACCACAAATTATGTTTAGCAAAACTAGATTATAGGTGAAATGATTTGTCATTCCCGAGCCCCAGAAAGTAACAGAAGGTATGGAGCAAAACCATTTGACAAACCGCGCGCTCACTGATGAAGCAGGATTTGACACTAATTCATCACTGTCATACCTTAGCTATCTGGACTCGTGTAGACCAAAATAGTTTGTCGGATAATTGAAAGGCCACGAATGGTGACTGAAATTAAAATATTGTTGGTAACAGAGCCCAACTGTCACATTTGTAGAACTTATCCGGTTTGTTCATTGTGCGAAATAATTATTGAAAAAAGAATTGTACTTGCGCATTGGTTTGGCGCCAATTTGGGGGACGTACGTAAGTAGTGGCGGGAAAGCAGAGTCTTTCTATTCAGTTACTGATCAATATTTCGTGTTTGGATGGTATTGGTTTTGTTGAGGTGTGGGGTTAAAGCTAAATGTTTATTAAGTCAAACGTATTGATTTTTTCATTTTAGAATTAACGTTGTTTAGCATATTGATTAACATATTTAAGCTACATTTTGATAGTAGGTATATTTCTGTGGTTTTCAAACTGCTTTTGTATGGAATACTGCAAAGTATAAAAAAGTTAACATAACTTTTTCCATTTTTATCAGGGCGAGAAGGACTGGCAGAAATATGAGACTGCCAGAAAGTTAAAGGTTTGTAGAATATTTGTTTAAGTGACTGTAACTTCAACCTCATAAAAAAATAATATATTGTAGAAAAATGACTGTGAGTCAATGAACAGGAATTTAAATTTAGAATAAGCGTTGGTATTTCTTATAGAAAAGGAAGAAGAATAACAATTATGCCCGCAGGCAAAATATTCCTTTGTCTTTATCCGTTTTTATTGAAAAAGCATTTATATCTTTAAATATTTAACCCATGTTTAGCGCCAGTCGGCTTTTGAACAAATGGGTCCAGATGTTTAGAAGACTAACTAGTATGATTAAGTTTTGAGCAATTACGCCATGAAGCGGTCTTGGTAATTGTAAAAGAGAAGGCAAAAATTGCCTTAGGCTTTGCCAGGATTGAACCAATGATCTATATAATACTAAATTTTGATGGGTATGAGTTTTGATGACGGTATTACCAATACCTTTATGGATTTAACTTCACACCATTTGTGGTATTAATAGAGTGAGTAAAACTAAGCAACCCCCTCAAGTTCACAGCTGGTAAATTAAAGGCCTTGGGGACTATTATCGAAGAGGTAGCTGATTCAATTCTCATTAAAAAACGTGTCATATTTACCTAAAATGGTATCAACCCTGATACTTTGTTGTAGGGTGTTGTACACAGAATCAGAGAGCAATATATGGATGATTGGAAGGCAAAAGAAATGAGAATAAGACAAAGGTACGATATGCATTTTTTCTAAGTAGTATTTACCAAAGCTATGATATCAATTTTCGCGAGCTCTGATTGGTTCTCCTATCTCGCGATATCCACAACTAGTAGTTGACTTGTAACAGAAGTCAATATGACGTCACTTATTACATCATCAGTTTCAGGAGGACCTTTTTGTTTTAATTAAAGAAGCCGTTCCAGTGAACACAAAGAGAGAACATTTTTTGTTCCGTTTTTACTAGTACTATGAGAACAGGATTTGTGTCTAAGAATCGTTGAAGAATGTTAACAAAACTTGCAATGCTACCGTAATTTACTTACTATTGAGCACAACTGGCTAAAAGCCAGGGGTTTCAATAAAAGCCGGTTACCGGTCATCTACCGCTGCCTGTGGGACCTCTTACCACTGTCTGTTTGGCCCTTACAGCCTTACGTCCTTTCGGCCCCTTTAGTGGTCACAGCCACCTATTACACCTTCAATGGCCACTTATAACTAATGTTATTGAAACCCCTGTAAAAGCCTCACCCACTAATTTTAAAAATAAAAAAAATGTGTACATATATAGACCGCACTTGTCTATAAACCGCATGTGAAGTTGTCATGTTGCTCCATTGTTACCTGTTCAGTAATTTCATTAATCTGATGTGATGAAGCTAAATGTTTTGGCAGTATGAGGAAGCTCGTTATCCCGTAAAAATTGATAAATTAGCTGCGTTGTTTTTTCAGCCGCCGAAGGGTTCAAAGTGTGTGGACTAAAAAGTTGCAGCTTATAGTTTGAACATTATTGACAGGTTACATTGTTTTTGCTTTTAAAATGAATTATATTTTTATCCTAATATTTTGATAACTAAAATAACCCTCACAGTCAGTGCTTAGCGCTACATTAGGTAACCATAAGATATTGGGTTCGATTCCCATACAAAACTTCTGCTGAGGGCTAATCTGTGATGAACCAGTGCTCCGTTCAGGGGGAGTTGAAGACTCCTATCAGTTAACATCACAGAAAGTGGGTTGAGCACCCTCTGACTCAGCTTCCCATCCTCACGAGGTTGGTAAATAGAGTTCCTGTGTCAGCTAAGCGTTAACCTGCAGTGGATTAGTTTCTTGGCCAGGGGAAGTCAAAGGCTCTCATATGCCTAACAATAGAGAAAACAGAAAGCACAAGAAGATTCAGCTTTCCATTGTTACGACATTGGCAAATGGTACCGACATCTGCTGGGAGTTGACCTGCAATTGTATACAGTTTTATCCAGGGGGGGGAGGGGTCAAGGACTTTTGTCACAGATAAGATGGGCACCAGTGGTATTAGGCTTGTAAACCTATTATTTTTAACTAAATGAAATCGAATGAGTTTTAATGTCTTTATGTTAATTTGTCATTGCATTTTTCTTCACAGGGGTGTTGCGCTGTATTTTATTGATAAGGTAATATTGACTGTAGCTCGATGGGCTTATTGTTTAATTAAAGAGATGAATATTTTGGAAAGAAAAAGCTTATTATATTTATATTTTTATATGTTTGTAAAAATCATTATATTGCAATTTTGTCCTAATTTCTGGGGGAAAAAACAAACTTTTAGCTAGGTATGTGAAGGAATCTTTTTAAACTTAGTTAAATTGGCTAATAGTGAAGTAAAATATAGAAAATGAAAGTAACATAAAATATAGAAAATGAACATAACTAAGATTATTTACTGGATGCCTTAAGAAAGAATTGTGGTCAAAGATGTACTGGCTTTAAGAAGGATTAAAATTAAAAAAAAGACTTTGAAATGCATTGACTATCATTGCTTCCTAAAGGCACACAGCTGGAGTATTTCGGATAATTTTATTTACCTTTCTGAGTTTAGAGATAGAGTAAGAGTTAATGTTGGCTAACATTTAGATGTAAGGAAGTTAGGTTGTAAACCAGGTGGGTTAGTTTTGTACTAAAAATAATATATTCACTTAATGTTAGTCAAAGCTTGCTAACTGTCATTATTTTGTTCAGCTTGCTCTTCGTGCTGGTCACGAGAAAGATGAGGAGACGGCCGACACTGTTGGTTGCTGTTCGCTACGAGTGGAGCACATAAGTAAGTTAGTTGTAAATAACCTTTACATTTTTATAAAACCTGTTCTGGTCATAAACATGCAGTTTTAGAACACAATTATTTTGATGTTTTTTAAAAGTTTAGTTCCTAATCCCGTTTTTTAGAAAGATTTTTCTGTAAATTGACGTGGTATCTAAATCTAACATAGTTCATCATGAGTTGTTTGGTTCAAAACTTTCTATTAGCTAAATATGAATATATTTTACCGTTCGTTGTAACTCAATTTTATTTTGTAAAACAATAATTTTATCAGCTCACTCCACCAACCGGTCTCTTAAATACTGCAAACTACTTCGTTTCAATCTAACGGTCTCCATGACCTATAAAGAGAAGTAAAAGACAACTGTAACTTCGGTTTTTCTGTGAAGACTGCCAATGCTTCTTTCACGTCCGTCATGTTTGATATTTGTGTCTTGTTCTTGTCAAAAAATGGTTGTCGTGTAAATGCATAACGAGGCAGAGTTGTAAGCCTTTTTGAGTGCAATTTTCTACAAAAGCCTGTAAATGCTTTTATTTTCTTTATCCTTTTCTTGTATTTGTTTTGTTTTTGTTTCTTTGTGCTTATTACTAAAACATTGAGTGACAAGATGCTGTACACTTTTTCACACTTGCCAAGAAATGGCTGAGTAAATGCATCACGAGGCAGAGTTGTAATCCTTTTTGTGTGCAATTTTCTACAAAACATTGTAAATTGCTTTTAATTTCTTTATCCTTTTCTTGTATTGGTTTTGTTTTTGTTTCTTTGTGTTTATTGCTAAAACGTTTAGTGACAAGATGCTGTAACTTCATACTTTTCTAGAGCTGCACCCTGAGTGGGAGGACAAGGAGTTTGTGGTAGAATTTGATTTCCTTGGTAAGGACTCGGTCAGATATCAAAACTGGGTTCCCGTTGAAAAGAGGGTGAGTATTCAAATGCGTTGGGGGATGAACATTTACAATTGAAACCAGTGTGTACTGTAAGTGCTCAGGATTTTCTAGGTTTTCGGTTTTTGTTTCAGTCTTTGTTATTGTTAAAAAAGGGTTAGAAGGAATTACATGGTCACAAAGTGAAACGAATTTTAAGATCGAATTTCGGAGACACCTCTCATGTGTTGATGCAGCAAAAGATTAATGTGAGAGATTATTAAAATTATACAGGCTCTTATACCTTATCCTTTGTCTGTTTCTTGAACCTAACCTTTTTTTTCATTACATTGCCAGGTTTACAAAAATGTTCAAAGATTTCTAGAAGGAAAGCAAGACGGAGATGATTTATTCGACAGGTTAACAGTAAGTACTAGTGTTGTACAATGGTTGCAATTCTGTTCTATCTTTCAAAACTCTGACACTAATACTTAGCTATAAAAATAAGCAATATCATTATTATCATGTTAATCTGTCTTGGTTTTGACATCGACTAACGTCATTTTAAAGTCATTGTTTGAGAAGCAAAATGAAGTGACTTGAAAATGACGTTAGCCGACGTCAAAACCTCGTCAAAGAAAAGTGATAAACGTAACATCGCTTAGATTTATAGTTAAATTGTTTAATAAGAACCGTCTTATCTGAACTAATATATAGAAAACCTTTTTAAGCCCTTGTGATAGTTGTTGGAATTACAAAGACTCTTGGGAGAGCTAGTTCCATGGTATGAATTATGACCAACAATATAGCTGTCTAATACATTATGATTGAAATAAATCTAAATAACACTGTACAGTGGTTGTTTGTGGTTCCCTTGAAGAAATGTCCCTCTTAAATTATATTTTCTTTCACTGTCATTTCTTTCAGACTGCGTCATTGAACAAGCACTTGTCTGACCTGATGGAAGGGCTGACAGCCAAGGTGTTCCGTACGTACAACGCCTCCCACACCCTGCAAGAGCAACTGAACAAACTCACAAACCCTGAAGACAATGCAGCAGCAAAGCTTCTTGCATACAACCGTGCCAATCGTGCTGTTGCAATCCTTTGTAACCATCAGGTAATACATCTCGGTTAGCTGTAAACACTAACTGCACCCTTTGAATGAATTGCAGTGCTTTTACAGTTGGCCGGGGGTGAGGTGCATTTGAGAGAAGAGTACAATGTTAATTTATTGTCGATTTCCCTGTGAGACTAGGACAGACCACCAAGTTATCACCCTGTTGGTGAGACGATATTGTGCTTGATAACATTGATTAAGATAGTTGAACCCAGCTGTATAAATATATTTAGGAACCTTTACCGCAAAATAGTTTTACATCTAAACGCTAGCAGCTGGTAAGCTTTTACTGAGCCTCGATAAAAATACACTAATAACACATCAACAGAGAACATGTTTTTCATGGTAAAAAAAATAACAAAAACAATTAAAAATGCGGAAATTTTTAAAATTTTCAAAATCTGCTTTATATGTTAATCTTCACAAATTACATGTTTGAAGGTTAAGGTAAACCTGTTTCGCAAATTTGAGGTTTTTCTGAAGCTGACGCTCGATTCCTTTGTCGGATTATAGATTAAATATGTCAACTGTTTTGGTGAACGTGGGTTCGGTTCATAAAAGTCATAAAAACATGTTTTTAAATCCCTGACTAAAAATACATCCGAATTGTCGCGAGGACTTAAATGAGATTTTTCTATCATAGATGAAGGCAGAAGGTCCTGTTGTGCGACCAGTAATTTAAATAAAGGTAGAAAGTTTGATATTGTTCCGATAACTTATATAACAAAATTACTGGATTTTGATTGGCTTGCAGCAGTGCAGGTTTTTGAAAACAGCGTTGCAAAAGTTGTCAGTTTCGTGCAACTTTCTTAACAAATTGTTGCCATTGATTGGATGATAAACAATAAGGTTTAGTAAGAACCAATCATGGTGGAGTCCAAAGTTTTTATGTTTTGTCGACAGAACTTTCTTTGTAATTTTGTTATGTATAATTAAATAAATAAGTAATCGCACGAATTTCCTCGTTCAATGCGGAAACAACTTTGCATACATTAGTTTGTATGCGATCTTGATACCTTTAAAAAAAACCACTGGTGCAAATTATTTTTAAATTGAACTGGAAGTCGTGTGATTACCTATTCTAATTAAAACAAATTTATAAAGGTCTTCTTGTTCTACATTCGGGAATGACAGTTTTGTTGTGTCTTTTTTTTTTTGACCAACTAGTTGCAGCAAGTAAAACAGTTGGACTTCTTAGACTCGTTCTTATCGTTTCAGCTCAAATTGAGTTCAGTTGAGTTACTAGAGATAATCTTGTTTGAAAGTAGTAAAAGTAAATGATTTTGATTTTTCTTTCAGCGTGCTGTGCCTAAAACCTTTGACAAAACCATGTCCAACTTACAGAACAAAGTAAGTATTTATTAACCCCAAAGAGTTTATCATAATTTTCTTCATCTCATTACTTCTTTAAATATTCCTTATTGTTCAACAAGTAATTTTTAATGTTTTTATGTTTAGATTACTGAAAAGAAAAAAGCTATTAAGGCTGTCAAAAAAGAGGCCAAGGAGTTGAAGGCTAGATCAAAAGCAAATAAAAACGACAAGAATAAAGCGTAAGGATACTTCTAGTATAGATTTTACTACTACTACTACTACTATTACTATTGCTACTATTACTACTACTGCCACTAATGCTCTTACTATTGCTACTATACTACTACTACTACTACTACTACTACTACTACTACTACTACTACTACTACTACTACTACTACTACTACTA
>JAOBAY020086200.1:0-10446 GCA_025331085.2 Zoanthus sociatus
CGGGAGACCCTTGTGTGTCTTAGAGACAACCTTCTGTGTAGAGGTGAAAACAAAACGTCCAACTAGAAACCCTGTCTGCATACGGGAGACCCTTGTGTGTCTTAGAGACAACCTTCTGTGTAGAGGTGAAAACAAAACGTCCAACTAGAAACCCTGTCTATATACGGGAGAGCCCTACTTAAAGGTGTGCAGAGTCTGCCCCGCCGACAAAAAATCCTAGGTACGGCCCTGTAGCCCCAACCCACCCCCTAAACCCTCCAACCCTGCCTTATCCTCTTTCTTCTAAACTTTTTACAATTAAGAACCAATAAAGTTTTGCTCAGTCTCATTGATTTCATTTTTTCATCAATTTGAGGCTAAAAATGATCCTATTTTGTTCCTAACTGCCATATATTTTAAATAGCAGAAAATTGATTATGACGCCGATTTAGGTGCTTTGGTAAATTGCATGCTCTGATCTGCTTTATCCTCGGTGAGAAAGATAGACAGGATACTTTATTAACAAATTACTTGGATAGACCAAGATAGACAGATACTTTATTAACAAATACATTGCAGCCAAAAAGCTGAATTGAGTATTACAATTTAAAACTATATATTACTATTTAAAACAATGCAAGTAAAATATCTTAATGGAATTTAAGTAAAATTATTAACATGATTACGGTGATAGGTAATAAAACTCTTTTTAGCCCTGTTTGTGTTAAAACTTACTTCAAAAGTGCGCGTGTGTCTAAAAGGGTATTTAGGTTGATGTAAACGACTTGTCCTAAATATTTTCATCTCTAAACTAAAATTACTTTCTATATCAATGTCCTTTATATATGTCAAGAAATTCCACCAGCTGGGAGTGGCCCACAGAGAAGCCTTGTCTTCGTTTTGTCATCTTGAAAAGCTTCTTGTTCAAGCAAAACTTAAGTATAAACTTTATAATCCCCGTGGCTTTCAAACTGCTCCAACCATTTCTCTTTCATGTCGACAGGACAAAAGCAGGTGAAGAACTTGGACCCACTTGTTTGAATGTAACCACGCAGTGTTTGACAGCGGTCGGTTTGAAAGCCTAAAATGAAGCATATACAAGTTATTTGGAAACCAGATTTCCCTTTTTGTTGAGAAAGATATTCTACTCTTGTAAATTTATATTTGAGGTGTTCAGCTTTTAACAAGTCAAATGCGTTTTTCATATATAAAATGTCCAGTTTTATATCGAGTTTCGTGTTTTACACATCACCTTTTGCATATACTCTTAAGCCAAAAAAATCTAAACCAGTTGTTTTTAAAAAACAGCAGTATCGTGAATCAATTAATAGCAAAAGGGGGGCGAGAGTTCACGTCCTTGACTCAGTGGATTCCACTGGCAAAGAGATACACGTTTTGAATGTTTAGTTTTATTGATCCTACCGACCTTTATTTTTGTTAATCTATAGAATTATAATAAATCTCCCGTTTGCACGCTGTTTTATCAATATTTTTAACCACCGATCCTATTTTTGTTTAAAAAGGTTTTTAAGTATTGTTTTCATTGGTTCTATCACCTTATTGGTTGTCAAGTATTGTTTTCATTGGTTCTATCACCTTATTGGTTGTCAAGCTTTGTTTGAAAAGGAACCAGTATATGAGTTTGAACATTTACGAGCTCAATATGGAATTAATTTGCACGAGTGTGTTTTAAAAAGAATCAAAATTGCGTGAGGACGAACACAAATTGAGCTTAATTTTAAACCACACAAGAGCAAATTATTTCCATATTGAACGAGTAAACATCGATTACTTGTTAATCATGTACATAAAAAAATGTCAGAGAAAAAGCAAAGCATGACCGAGTGACAACGTGACAATTCATGCGTGCATGGACAATCTGACATGCCTTCATCGTTGCCATAGAAACTTCTGCATTTTGATTGTCTTATTACTTTGTGAGAATGCACGATTCATGCACGGACAATGCATGCTTCATCGTTGTCATAGAAACTTCTGCATTTTAATTGTCTTATTAGATTTGAGATTTTAGTTGCACGCAATTACAGATTTCTGCACGGAATTACACAGTAATTGCTCTGCTCTTGATCAATCATAATCAAGTAATTTTTTTCGTTTGTATGATCAATTAGTTAACTTTGTTTAAGTTGTCTCTATGCTTTTATAACTTGTGGCATTCAATAAGAATAGATACTGAGAAAAAGAGAAAAGATATATATTAAAGTAATTTTTTGAAGCCTTTATTCCCGAGCGAAATTTGTCATTTATCAAAGCAGGCGCGGATCCAAAAATTTAGAAAAGGGGGGGCCGAAAAATTCAAGGCAAGTCCTCATATCTCGCCCATATTCTACAAGCGTTTCACAAAAACGTCTAAAACATACAAAAATAACAGCATTGCTGAAAGCTATACGTTGGGAACATCCTTATAGAGCTGAACTCACAACACGATCATTTAAAAAATATACGTTTGAATTTAAGTATTACACAATTCTGCATGCAATGAGCCAACTGAAATAAAGATCAAAACATTATAAATTCCATTGTCATACTACTTAAAAATGCTCGATGAAATTAACTTAATGGATTGACAAAGGTCATCCATGAATTTCAAAATATTTTCTTGAGATCTTTTCCTAGAACAATTTTCATAGAACACGAAATGCACACGAAGATTCATTGCAGATTAAATAATCAGTAAACGAAGAACTCCCGCCGAATTCAAGCCAAGACACAGGCCCTACGCGGTAGCAAGCCAAACGTTGCGCGTTATGAGCAAGCTTTGTTTCTCGCTCATCATTGATAAAAAATTATGATCAAAGTTTTTATTTCTGAATTTAATAAAAGGTGGTAAAGCTATCTTTTTAATAAGTGACTGCATGTAAAAACTATATTTCGACTGATTATTGGCCGATATACAGTCCATTAAAAAAAGTAACTTGTTCCACTAAAAGGGGGGGCCGCGGCTCTACCGGTCCCTCCCCGAAATCCGCGCCTGCAGAGTATACACTCAAGAAACTTGGCGGGCTTTTTGACACTAGTTTCAAGTTTATTGCAAATGCAACGTTTACAGTAAACAAACTCTGATCTATTCATCAGGGATCGTGTTGCCCTGGAAGGAAAAGATGGTGAAAAAACTTGTTCTTCGAGTTTGGTTTCCGATCTTTCTAACTTTTCGGTCGTGTGTATTTTTCCTCCGAAATCGACTTATTTCAACTTAGCTCGTTACGAAATTTTTCTTGGTAAATTTCAAGAAGGTGAGCTTCCTGTATAAAACTCGATGTATGTGCGCAAAACTCGTTCGTGAACTGCATTTATTGTATAGTACAGAACTTGGCACATATTTAAAATGTTTTGATGCAACGGAACTTGTGTTTCACATGAAACTTGATGTATATAAAACGAGAAATTTGTTGTTAAACAAAATGCAGTTGCGTGTTTTCAAGTTAAAATGTACAAAATTTTGACCTTTTTGGTTGGCCATAGTTTTAACAATAAAGTAAAGAGCTATTTTAAAATGCCAGTTTTAACCCCAAAAGTTAAATAGATTTATGGTTGTCATTGTCTTCATCCACCCACCAACCAACAACAAATTAACACGCCAAACACAGGATTTAATGGAGCCGAAACCAATTGTAGAATTGCACACAATTTAGTCATTCTGCTGATGAACAGTAACTGTTTTGCTATTTTTTCGGCGGTATTATAGCTATTTCTGTTCAGATATCTATCTACATACATTCTCCGAATTTTAAATCCTTCATTAAAATAAAGAAAAGTTGAAAATGCAAGATTTCGCTTTTCTTTGTGCGTTACAATTTCTTGCCCATACCCCACCTTCGCTCAGAAAGCCTATTTCTTTTAACCGGACCAGAGAAAAGAAGAAAAATTTTTAAAACATCTGTTTCGCCACCCGTGCACCAGCCCTAATATAAGTTGTTGTCCATCTCCTCTTCGCACAAAGCTGACGTTTGTTTATGTTAGCAAAATGAAAAAGGTACGCCATTTGTGGTTCAACATTTGTACCTCTCTCCTCCCAACTCCTTCCCCTCTTCTCCCCTTACATCTCCCTACCCTCCCCCCCTTCCCTCCTTACCTAACAATAAACTGAAGACTAATAAATAATACGTTTTTAAGTATCTTTTAACATCTTTCCTTACTATATTTTCATTGCATATTTTTTCGATGCAACAGGGTAATACGATTAATATTTATACTGGAAGACTTTATTTAAGTTCTCAGAATTCAACAACTTTCAATTTAATCAAATTGCGTTGTTTCACAGGTAAAAACATTTTAAGAGCGCCCTCAAACTAGTTTAATATGTCAGATGGCCCGGTCCTTTGCTTGCGTTTATTGAAGAAAACAAACTGCACGATATCGGAGATGGTCTGTAAACGAACTCTTGCCCTGATTAGTCTAAAAATATAACTTTACAAATTAAAAACGAAATTTTTTATAAGTTTCGTGGAAACCAGCAAAACTAATATCACGTGATCTTAACAATTGATGCTGGTCTATTCTAAGAAAACATTTTTTAAAACTTTTGATAAATATGATCCATTTATTGAGAATAGTTTGTATACTGTATTAAAAGGTTCTCGAAAATGTTTTTAAGGCCTATAAGGTCTCAACAGAAGCTCTTAAATCAGACTTCAGTGCTACAAACAAAAGGCCCCGCATTTCTTGCAACGTCTTAACCATAAGAAAGGGAGGTCTTGTGAGATTCGAGTAGAGCTGAAGTGGTTATTCCAAGAGTTAAAAACACTTATTTTTATGAATCTCTGATCTTAAAGTACTTACCGTGATTATCCGGACCAAGCGCCAGGCACATGTGGCATCCCTTATCATCCTTGTTGCTTCCGCTTCCCTCAAGGTCGGTTAGTCCATTTTCTTTGGCGAACCTGCTCATTGCATCAAGGGTTTGAATATAATCTTCAGCGCTGCCGTCGTCTGTAGTCCTCGCAGCAGCAAACCCGACTCTAGGTTCTGAAGAATGAAATAAGAGTGTGTATTTCTCGTATGATGTGGGTAGGTTCATGGATCCCCGACCAGTTCCTTTTGTTAATAACTCGCGGATCGATTTCAGTTCGTCCCTGTAGTATGTTTTAAATGGATAGCCTCGTACATTCTTCTCAAAATCTCTTGGACTCTTACTTGCTCGCCATTCTTTTGTAACATATTTTGTACTTGGCCAATTTGGTATCTCTCTCTCCTTGGCTTTTAGTACCTCGACAAATTTCTCTACTCCAACACAAACCGAGGCATGAAACTTTTCTTTGTTTGAAAGCCACAAACCACGATGGACAGATAGGAGAGTGTTCTCACCCAGTTTGTATTCAGCAACCATTGCCATTGCTGTGTTAACAAACTCTAGCTTGGATTCTCGTTGCAGTTCACCGTAATCGCGCCCTATGTGTTCAAAACCATTTCGTGGCAAAATTACAAAGTGAGAACGAGGGGTGAAATAGTCAAAAACAACTTGGAATATTTTGTTTCTGTTTGGTCCGGCGAGCAAATCAAAGTCCTGATCCTTTTCTTCCTCCCTTGGATGTTTTTGTCCTTTACCTCTGTTCCCTTTGTAGTGATTAAGGGCTCCGCGGCCTCGATAGTTAGCAGAACTCCTCATTTTTTATATCCCAAGCAGGCGTAGGACTCTATTCTATGTATATATACTGCTAGTCAGCTATATATAAACCAATTACTGATCAGACCAGAAAACAAAATTTGCTAGGATGGGGTTATCACACAGAAAGGTGACTCAGTAAGAGGCAGCTAGAAATAATCTCACTCTTTCTATAACTTTTAAATAATTAATATCAGATTGAAACGTTGAAAATACGTGGTCCTACTGGGTCTTCATTACCTTGCCCTAATTTGTGTCTTTTGAAGATACATATTTTTTCAGTTTTACTTTAGTTACCTGAACATATAGTTGTCCCTTTCTACTCCTCCCAAGAGGAATATTGGATGGGTACTTCTCAAGAATTGTCTGCATGCAGTTCCAGTTGTTTCAACTGTCAGTACTAGTGCGCGTATGCATTCTCTACTTCTGAGAATTGCTAACCCAATCAACATCAGCAGATAGTTAACATGCAGAAGATAAAAGAAGCAATACATTTCCGGGAATGAAAATCAGCAAGAGTTTTGAAAGGATTCTGATTTTGATTAAGGAGCCTTAAAATCAGACAATTGGCAAAATCGTTGGAATCTCTGTACGTTTTACAAAAACAACTATCAAGAGTTAAAGCAAACATCAACTTCTACTGATTTGTCACAGCGTGGTGATTTGAAAGAGAAACATTGTTCCTTTCTAAAATAGCTCTTTTTTGGTGTAACCTCATTTTACGAACGCCCTTTTACTTCTTAAGAAAATACTCTTTTACTTCTGAAGAAAACGATAGAGTAACAAAAAAACAAGTTGAACTTTAGACTCTAAAAAGAGACTTTTTGAAAACTTGCTCAGCGATCTGGACGTCTCGAACACAAAGAAAGGAATGCTAAAGCGCTGCAAGATTTCACTCATTGTGCTGTTATAGAATTAAAGACACACAAATCATTTTGTTTGCAACATTTATTTTCTACAGCTTAACCACAAAACCAACAGTATACATTTATGCATTATACGTTTAATCTGCCAAGCTTTGAATGTAAAACTTTTGCAGTAAATACCATAACATATCTTGTTTTTTGTAACCATAACTCATGCATGCATAAAACAAAAATAAGTTCTTGCCAACACTTAGGTTTTCTTTTATCTCTACAAAATCTGTTCAGTGAAAATTCCCTACACTTTTGAAACACCGATAATATTAACCTAATCTTCAAGCTCGCAATACAATCTTTAAAAGAGCGAAATTCAAATCAATTTCTTTCTAATTAAAAATATTATAAGATGTATTAAAATACATTTCAATTCGAACACGAGGGGCATGTCTTCCCTATGTGACTACATTCTTTCTAATGACAGTCAGGTGAGATAAAACTGTATGATTATATATATTGACGCTGAAATCTTTCTACAAGGACAACGTTTCTTAAGCCTTCCTTAGAAAGAGTTTTTAGGTATACACCTTATAGATATCATGACTGGAAAACTGTTTAAACCAATCTTCTTTCTTGTCACTTGGACAAAGACTTGCGTAAAACTTGGGCCCGCTTGTTTGAATGTACCCGCACAACGTCTGAGATGAACTAAGCTCAAAACCTGAAATATAATTATAAAGCAGAAATATATTAGAACAACGCTTGTTGTTCCTTGCTAAAATACTCTGGCAAGAGACAACCGATTAAACACATCTACATTTGTTACTTTGTAGAATAAAAGTTTGGTGAATGTGCAGTTCTGTTTCATTTGTTTTGTTTCAAATTATATGATAAAAAATATAACTGCAACTTAAACTTCAAAAGCAACAAACTTTAAAATGTGTTTTAAAAACAATCCCGGCCGCAGAAGATGTATCTTTAAGCAATTTACACCAAGTTTGATAAAAGGGTTACCCGTATATAATTCCGTTATCTAGGTGCAAATATTGTCTACTCGTTAAATTTGGCTGCATCTTAAGTTCATAATGGTTTGGCATTGACGAACATTAAATAAACGCAGACTTTCACTAAAATTGATTGCTCAAGAGAACTTTACAGAAGGAAGCAAATGTGTTTTTTTAATGATTGAAGACAGGTTACTGTGTAGGCGATTTCGAAGAATACTTTCTTGTAATTTTTCGTGGAACTTCACATTACGTAAGGGCTCGCCTTCTCCTTACAAAAGAATTTTCCAGGAAGCATTATTTGCCTTTGAAGAAGAGTTTTATACTTTCTTTCTTTTTTCATTTCTGGAACTTTCGTTATAGATCAATTATTTTTTTAGTCTTCAACTAAAACTGAAAAACTTGCCTGTCTTAGTAAACTGTTTGTAAAGCTTTTAGAAAGCAAAAATTGTTAGACAATTTCACTTTCGGAATACACATCCCAGATGGTCAAGGACCAAAATAATTCCACAAAATAATATATCCCTTTCAAGGAATATGTACAAAGATATTTGAAATTTTCATAAACTAAAGAGTAATCCTGAACTAAACTTCTTACCGTGGTAACTTTTGTCTAACACCAAGCAAAGATGGCAGCCTTTGTCTTCTCCCTTTCCATCAATATTTGTCATGCCGTTTTCTGTCGCAAACTTGTTCATGACATCAAGCGTTTCGACGTAATCTCTTCCTTCTTTGTCTTCTTTTCCTTTTTTCTCAAAAACAAAACCAATTCTAGGTTCGGATGCATGATACAGGAGAGTATAACCTTTATAATCTGTGGCTGTTTTCTTGTTTTCTTTCGCTTTTTCTTTCTTTTTCAATTCTAAGATGGAGTCAACCTCGTCTCGGAAATACGTTTTGAACGGGTATCCGCGCACGTTCACCTCGTAGTCTTTTGGATTCTTGCTCGCCCGCCATTGCCGCGTAACATAACGTTGACTGGGCCAATCAGGGATGTCATTCTTTTTCTGTTGGAAAACGTTTATGAACTCGTCAACGTCGGAGCAGACGTGAGCATGGAATTTGTTCTTCGTTGTTATCCAAGCGCCACGATGGACAGAGAGAATAGATCCCCCTTTCAGTTGATATTCCGAAATCAAAGTTGTTGCTTCTCTCACTAATTCTTTTCTGGTACTCTCTTTTAGCTCATTATAATCGCGACCTTCTAACTGAAAACTTTCTCTAGGCAGAATGACAAAATGTGAACGCGGAGTGTAGTAGTCAAAAACAACTTTAAATATCTTGCTTCGTTTCTCTACCGGAAGCAAATCAAATTCTTCGTATTTTCGTTTTTTGCTCTCATATCCAAGCTCTTCCTTGTCTCGATACCTTTTGTTGCTTTCTCGATGGCGATCGCTGGAGCCATATTCTTGGTGTTCGCGAGACCTCTTCATTTTTACTTAACCGTTCTGAAGGACGCGACGCTTGTGTGACAAAACGATCCATAAGAATCTTTGTTCAATTGGGCAAAATATACTCCTAGGGAGGGGATAGTTGGGATTAAATTAACAAAGAAAAATCAGATAGAGTATGAAAACATTATCTTGGTGACTGAACACTAAGCTTGTTTCAGAGCTTAATTACGAGTTATATATCATCTTGTTCTATAATGTGACCTTTTCCAGACATTAGAGTATAATTAATTACATTCTGCAAACCTATCTACCAGTTTTTCTACAAGTACAAATTGTAATTGTTTTTTGACATGTGCACATTGACCTGTTAATTTCCGAGAATCAGTTGTCTGTTAATTTTTAAAACGAAAATAAAAAACGCACATTGCTATTTTTATAAAACCTAATTTGTTTTTCATTTTCGGATGTTTGCAGTTTTTCAGTGGTTTTGGTGGATCTCATTCTATTTTTAAACTATGTCAAACTTAAGATGCATTTTGTTATTTAGAAATTTAAACGTATTTCTTTTATGATATAAGGACGGTAATAGCAGTGCACAATATAATCGGTGCAAACTCAGTCTCATAGTTAAACATTCGTTGCTTTTTTTTTATTCTAAACTCTAATATACAAGCAGAGGTTTACACTAGATACAGTGACCTATACAAAATTTAAAATATTTATTTGGTTATACCGAAAACTACATATCAAAAATTCCGAGTCACACAAAGGAAACAGCGGGGTTTGAAACAAAAAAACAAAACAAAACAAAAAAAACAAAACAAGAAACTTTCTAAATATCTGGACGAATTTAATTATAATAATCAGTATTTTACTAAACAATATGCTGTAGTTACCTTTGATAAATTCAGTATTATAACTAAAGTTTGTTCGTGATTTTAAAAATTATTAAGGATTCACCGGTATAATAGAGCTTCACTGAACCGCCAACTAAAACAAAACTATATTAGTTTCTGCAGTTTCTGCATAAGTTCGTTTCTTAGAAAACAAATTCGCGGAAGTTGTTTGTGTGATAAACAGGTTCCCGGAAAACTGAAGCAAAGTTCTCGAAAAGGAATTTTGAGAAAGAATTAAGATAACAAAAAGTTCCAAGAACAAATAAACAAAAAACTATATCTTCCTTAAATCTGGCCACGTACAGAATATGTGGGAATATCATAAATTTTTGCATAAAAAATCAAATCGAGGTTGTTAGATTAAAACGACGATTGATCGACCGTTCTCTCAGTTAAAATCGTCAGTCTAGTTAAAACCGTTCCAGATGCTTCCGTAAAGGATCTTATTCTAATAATAAACCAAACTAAAGCTTTTGTTGAACAACATGATGACAAACTATATCCTTAATACTCAAAAACTAAATCAGTACTTTATAAGCCAGGTTGACCCATCATGGAACAGGCGCTTATCTCCGGTTTCTGTAGTGTTAAAGCGGATGAGAGTCTTTGATTGCCCCTGGACGGGACACTAATCCATCGCAGGTTAGCTCCCAGCAAACGCTGTTACTCATTTACCTACCCCGGAAGGAT
>JAOBAY020086211.1:0-10444 GCA_025331085.2 Zoanthus sociatus
TATTGTTAAGATCTAATAATAATAATAATAATAATAATAATAATAATAATAATAATAATAACAACATATTTAACCGGACAATGAACAAATTGGATTTGTGAATACCTTATTTCAGGATTGACGAATTAAAAGATGTTTTAGCAGAGAACGAGAAATTAGCTCATGTGACTAAACAAAAGGATGAAAAACTACAGAGACTTCAAGAAAGGTAATACGTTTTGCATTTTATCTTTATCAGTTGTTACTTTATGCTTGTGATATACCTTTCTCTGCTGTTCTCAGTTGCAGTGGTTTATCCTCAATCATTGATTTTTTGAAACTGGAGTAACCTAACGTGCAAAGTAACAAAGTAACATCCCATTATTTTACATGTTTTTTTTTCTCCGTTGTTGTACTTCATCTGGCCAGTCACATTTTTGAAAAACTCCTCTAATCATACTGCAATCTTCTAAGATGTCTTGCTTCTCGCAATGAAAGGTCATGCCGAATCAATTATGATGCACCTTTTTTAAATCACAGATTGGCCGGCTTCTGTAGGCAGATCTTGTTCAAAGTCTAGTCCCACGTTATTTAAATGTTTTCTGATATACACCATTTTTCATTCTTTTTAAATCGCAACCTCTCGCATAGTCAGTTATGTATTACCTGGTTCTCCTTCTTATTCCATTATGACAAAGTAATCTAGGTCACACACACTAGACTATAATTACAACACTAACATTATAGTAATAGTGTTGTTATTATTATTATTATTATCATCATCATCATCTTTATTGTTATTGTTATTGTTGTTGATGTTGTTGTTATTGGTATAAAAATTGAAAAAAATTTTTTGGATTAAGTTTAATTTATTTTGTTACTCGGTTTTTAATTAATTTTACTCATTTTAAGTATTTTTTCCAATGTCTTGATATGAAATAGTTTGATACAAATTATAATATAATTATATAGATAATAAAAGCATCAAAATAATTTTTGTTCCTCATATTTTATGGTCGACAATGATATTTTTTAGTTAATTAATGGTTAGGTATTGATTGCCTGAAATGACCTTAAGGTTATTGTTCCATAATACTTTATTTATGTGGTTGGCCATTATTCCTAGTCAGAGGGTTGCCGTTAAACTTGCACTTGGAGAAAAACCCTCGGACTTAGATTGAGATTGACAAATCTTAGCCAACATGTGCAGAGCCCTGGACTCGATCCTGGGTCGTAGAGGTGGGGGGTTCGACTGATGACCAACTACGCCAACTTGAACCCCCCTTCGCTTCCCCCCACGTCACGCTGACTCCCCAACCGGACTCCCTCATGCCAACCTGACTCCCCAACCAGACTCCCCCACATCAGCCACACTCCCCCACGTCACCCTCACTCACTCCCACACGCCAACCAAACTCCCAACTACCAACTTCTAGTTGAAAAAAGAAATAATGATAATTTTATTGGGTTACTCCAATTTGTTATTTCTTTTATAAAAGACTGGATGAGGTGGAAGATGCCGTTAAAATGAACTCAAGACTCAATCACTTTTTAAAGCAGAGGGATGAAAAGATTAAAAGTCAAGATAACAGGTTATAAAGTAATTGTTTTAATGAAACAATCATAAAAGTTGCTAACCAAAACTTTTCTTGGATTTAATTACTTTCATTGGGTAATTGTTTCTCATCGGAATCATAACCACACATGTAGGCCAGTAACTCTCACGGTAGTAAATACTTCTCTTGGATAATTACGTCTCATTGGGATCGTAACCACTCATGTTGGGTCGTAACAACTCACGTTGGATCGTAGCAAGTCATGTTGGATCGTAACAACTCACGTTGGATCGTAACCACTAATGTTGGGTCGTATCCACTGATGTTGGGTCGTAACCACTCACGTTAGATCTTAACCACGCATGCTGGATCGTATGGACGCATTTTGGGTCTTGACTATTCATGGTAGTGAGTAGTTCTATTGTTGAGTGATTAGTACTTCTCATTGTGATCTCTACCACGTACGTGCTTAGTTACGCCTCATTAAGGCTTTTATGACGGGATCAGTAGCCCAGACTCTCATGTTGATCCAGAACTCACGTTGTTGTCAATACACCTCACATTACGTCAAAACTTTTTATACCTTATTATCATGTTACAGTTTAATGTTGTTTTTTCTCAGTGTCGAACTCCAAACTTTATCTGCGATATTTTCTTGGTTTCAGGATCAACGAGCTTCAGTCTTCAATCGAAAGCAGAGAAGAACAATATCAGAAAGAAAAATCTCATCTTGAATACAGAATAAAAACCCTCGAAAGGAAGTAAGTCAATGTGCTTCTGGTTTCTGGTGATTCGAATTATTTTTACAAAATTGAAAAAGACAGAAAAGTGCATAGTTATTGTTTTAAGGAACTCTTCTAAAAGCAACGCTCAAAGTAACAAAAATGAAATTAAATGTCCATTGCCAGTAACAGTTTCTGTATCAGCAGTAACCGTTTTTGTATCAGCAGTAACTGTGTTTGTATCAGCAGTAATCGTTTTTGTATCAGCAGTAACCGTTTTTGTATCATCAGTAACAGTTTTTGTGTCAGTAGTAACAGTTTTAGTATCAGCAGTTACAATTTTTGTGTCCTTAGTAACAGGTTTTGTATCAGCAGTAACATTTTTGTGTCAATAACAGAGTAATATTAGATGTTTTTTTGAAGTTATTATGAAAATTGTTATTATTGTTCGATGATACCGATAGTTATTCGTTGTGTTTTTAGTTTAAACAAACTAAAATCTTAATCCAGCGGTGGTTTTATCTGTTGTCAAGTTAAATTTACATTGTTCCTCCTTGTTTAAGCTGGTTGTGATAGGCTGTGGATTGTGGTCTACCACTTAATTTTGAAGTCAGTGTAGCCTGCATCTTTTTTCAGTCGGGCAATATCAGTCTTGAAGCAAAATGATGAAACAAATGTAAGCCAGAGCGGAACTTTTATCTAACTTTTAAAAGATGACACAACGGAACCACTTGATAAAGACATTAAGCTTTTGAAGCGTCGCCATACAGCTGCCACCTCGTGTCCAAATTTGACTTAAACGTATAAATTTTACATCGTTAGTTTACAATAAACTTAAAAAATCCGCTCTGAAAGAAACGTTAGTATTTAAATTCAATAACTGTTTTCGCTACAGAACTAAGATCTTTAAGGGTACGATAGCGGCATGAGACTCACAAGTACAAATATAAAAGTATAAAATCTTAAAATAACAATTAAACGAACTGAAGTAATACACTTGTGGTGAACCGTGGGTAAAAATCTCGCGCGACAAAGTTCTCTTTGACACTCGTTTCAGGGACCGCGCAACAGGGGGAGCGGGGGCCATGCCCCTCCCCACATACTTTTTTTCAGAATTTTATTTTTTATTTAAATGATACAGTAATATAATTACTGGTGATATAATTCGATGGGCTCTTTTTTCCCGCACAATTTTTTAAATAGCAATTAAAAGACGCATCATGTAAACAAGGCTTTAATAACGTTCGAAATTAGAACGCTCTAGGTTACATAAAATAAAGACTCGCTTAATAAAAACCTGTCATCACTTGCATATATTCTCGATTTAACTCGAATAATTTTCTCTTGGAGCTTCGAAGTCAAAATTTCTTTTCTTTTTTGCTTTTATATGAATGTCTAGATACAAGATCACATAAGATTCATTGCTTTATCAGACTGGGAAATACAATTCAAGCATTCCAAAGGACTAAAAACCAAAAAAAGTCACTGTGGGGCCCTTCATGGGGACACCTCTGGGAGACGCTAAAAATAAGTTTATTTCGACCTCCCCACTTTTAAAAACGTTGCGCGGTCCTTGTCGTTTTAAATGACCAAACAGTAGTTCATCAGTCGTGTTTGATTTTCAGTCTTGAGGAAGTAAGTCAAGCTAAGGTTCAAAGAACAAATAGTGTAAAGAGACGGGAAGAAAAGATAGTGGATTTGGATAAAAAGAGAACAGCGTAAGTTTTCAGCTTTGATTTTTCTATTGATGAACTGGCCAATAACCTACTGATTAACCTGCTAACCAAAACCAAACTTCTAATTTGTAAGATAACAGTGAATAAGTGACAAATTAATTTCAAACTTTGTATCGTAATTGTGATCGTGCAGATTTCGTTTAATTTTATTCGTGAGAGACTCTAACCAAGTAACCCTGATCTCTAACTGCTCAATAACAGGATGTGCTCGTGCTCATAGAAAAATAAATTAATCAGTGGATGTAATGCTTTTAATTAGAGTTTTGTTCGCGCAATAGCGGTATCGTAAATAAAAGATTGAATGTTGCAAAGGTAAATAAAATTTAATGAACACGCTTGATATGAATTTGTTATGTAATCTAATCACAGATGAATGAATGTAATAATTCATAGTGCTTCATGTTTTGTGTTTGAGTGTGTAATAACAATACTGCTATCTTTAGCGCAATTTATTTAACAAGACGTCTTTGTTTCGTTGTTTAAGGTTTCTGTCAATTTTATTATCATTTTTTTTTCATTATTTGGGGTTTTTGATCACGTTTCCACTGACTTTTGCGATTTCAGGTTAGAACAGTATCTTCAAGAAAGAGAAGGAAGAATACAAGATCTTCAAAACAAGTAAGTATAGATTTCTACTGCAATTTCATTTGTCAAGATATTTTGAAATGAATCGCATAGCTGAAATGAATCTCGCTCGCTGATTGGCTGAAACTACCAATAGATGAGGGGGTATTTCACAGGGAATTTGCACTTGTGCAAATTCAGTTTTTTTGCAGTAAACCGCTGAATTTACGCGTTTTGTTTATGTAAATTTTCAGCATTACCGACAAAAACGACAAAACCGGGAAGTGTCGGAAGTTGAAACTGCCAAAACTTCAATTGTAACTTACACAAATGAAGAAGTCGAAGCTTTCAAGAAAGAAATGGAGGCGAAAACACACAAAAAAGTACGGCATCCACAGTCCGACGTTTCTGTTTGTCGTACGAGGAAAAGTACAACAAAACACTTGACCTAGACGCAATAACTGTTTTAGAGGCTCCCGAACTTCTAAAGCATTTTTTTTAGAAATAAGGAAGACAAAAAAAGATAGTAAAGGAAAAGATTACGAGCCAGGTTCGCTTCAAACTTATCGAAATGGTCTCCGGCGATATTTCCTGGAACGGCCATGTCCACCAGCTTCTGATAATTTTGACATTAAAGTTAAAAAGTCCGATGACAGCAAAAAATTTCAAGAAGTGGCAAATGTTCTTTCGCTGAAGAAAAAAGACTTGAAGAAGAAAGGTCTGCCAAATGCTGCAGAACCTCTTGAAGATGAGGAACTTGACAAGCTCTGGGAGTCAGGAGTTTTTGGACTCGATAATCCAAGATCTTTATTAAATCTGGTTTGGTGGAACAGTATGGTCCACCTCGGTATGAGGGCTCTCCAGGAACAACATGACTGTCAGTTATCTGACTTCAAGGTCATTGAGCAGTATATAGAGTTCGTAGAAAGGCAAACGAAGAATCGCCAGGGTCATGAAACCAACATGACTAAGCGAGCTTGCAAGTACAACAACAAGCTTTGGAAGACAGACGGCGCTGAGCGAGATCCATACGGTGCCTTCATAAAGTATTTGAGCCACCAACCCGAAGGTGAAACTCGCCAGCTAGTTTTTACTTGTCTCCAATAGACCAGCCAAAGACCGATGTGTGGTTAAAATCAACGCCAGTTGGCCGAAATACACTTCCAACTATGATGAAGAAGATGGCTGCAAATGCTGGGATCGAAGGCAAAAAGACCAACTCCTCTGGCCGAAAAACTGTTATTCAGTCACTTCGCGGAAAATTTGATCCACTGAAAATTTTTGAATTGACCGGCCGTGCTGACCCAAAAGCAATCTCTAGTTACAGCCACAATTCAAAATCACAACAACGGCTGATATCAAACACACTGGCAGGATTTAATCCGACAACCGCAAATTCAGTTACAAGTGCCACAAGCACCACAAGCTTAAGCTCCGTTCCCCTAAGAGAAGTCCAAGAAACACCATCAGCTTCAAGTTCAGTAACTCCAGTTTCGTCAAGCAACAGCAGTTTCTCTGGATTCCTCACTGGAGCAGTAGGAGGCTTGTTTGAAAGAGCAACAATCACAAATTCACCGATAACTGTGAATATCCATCTTAATTCAAATGTGAGCCGCTCTTGAATGGAGGACCATTTTCATTTGATGCTTAACTGAAAATAGAAATTTGTTTTCATGACTGTTGTATTTATTGGATTTAAGGCATTGAAAGCCTTGACATTTGTACTTACAGTGATTTCCTGCTTGGCGATGAGTTTTAACGAAGACTTAAACGTTTTGTCTTGAAGACTTGAATTGTCCAAATGCTTCCACGTGTTTATGGTTGACTTGTTTCATTCAAAGCGTTCTTGTCGACAGTGGTCGGTAATTTTAAATATTTCAAAGTTTTGTAGTTGAAATACTTAGACGATTTCAATTTTTTCATAGATTTCTTGTGTATTTATTGAGAAATTGACATAAAGCCTAAAGTACAAATCGGTGAGTTTGTTGAATTGTGTTCGTTGAACTAAATAGATTGAACCTGCGCCCACGCTTCAAGTTCATGTTTTCAAATCTGATTGGCTGTCACTTCAGAGTGCAATGGTTCTCGCGCGTGCAAAACACATGCAAAAAATTCATTTATGAATAAGCTATGCGATTAAAGTAAAATTCATTGCTTGACTCGGGTATTCCACGTTAGATTTCACTCGAAAAATTCATATCGCACTCATCGCTGCGCGGTTTGTGTAACATGATTTTTCTTGTGAAATTTAACGTGGAATACCCTCGTCAAGCAATGAATTTTACTATAGAATACCATTTTTTCCTTAGAAGAGATTATTAGAGGCATTATGTTTTAGCCACAGAGTGTTTTGTATGTATGTCGTGGAATTTTTTTTTCAGTGCAATAAATTAACTAAACCCGATGAGTTTTTTTTTTCAAATCTTTAGATCTTTTTTAGTAACTATTTACATCATCAGAATTGCTGCTGCTTTGGGTTACTGCTCAGTAACCCTGCATGTTTGTTATTCCATTTGTTTACCCGGTTTGTATCCAATATGTTGGCTCGTAAAAAGGATGATGGAAGGTAATGGGTTCCTTTAATTCCAGGGTTCCTATAGTTTGAGATGTTATGTCCAAGGCTTGGAATTCCTTGAGTTTGAGGATTTTCTGTCCAAGACCTGCATTAGGTTTCAGCCCCTTACTATGCATGTTTTCATCAAGTTGTCGATTCAAAACTCATGATCAGTGTGTTAAATGAAAGAACTGCTTCAAGAATCAGTGTAGGTATTTATGTTTTTGACAGAGGAGTTTATCCCATTTTTGATCGTATATACCATACCTTGAAAACACTTACATATCTGGAAAAGACCTTGAATTTTACCTTTTAAAAATCCTGTAACTCGTGTTTTTAAAATAATTTCAAATCGTACTTAGCTGGAGTTCATCTTCCATTATTCTACCATCATCATTTTGCTTGTAGGTTGGAGGGGTCTTCTGATCGGTTTAGAAGGCTAGACATCTCCGTTGGAGAGAAGGAGATGCGTATTGCTGAACTAGAAGCCAAGTAAGTTTTATCTTATTAAATTAGTTCAAAGCTGGGGATGTTATGATACAATTATGCACATTTGTAAGACGTAATTGGCAATTCTTTTATCACGGAATGAGTCTAGTTTTGCTTCTAAAATGGTTCTAAATGTAACCAGAGTTTCAAAAACTACCCAAATGAAGTTTAAGAGCCGGATAAAGATGTAAATAAATTGATGTAGTTCTTCTATCGTATAAGAACACGCAACTAAAAGCATCTGGGTTAGGACTATGGATAATGGAGTCATCTATAGATGCTTTATCTTTGTATTAAAAAGTATAATCTGCCATATGTGGTACATTTTTGTATTTGACAAAGGCTTCTGTTACCCTTCATTTTCTAGATTGCTCGAAGCTCAGGATGACGCGCGCGAAAATCGGAAACTAAATCAGATAATGAAGACAAAAGATGCTAGAATCGACAGCTTGGAAACAAAGTATGGTTGTTAGTATTATGTAATTAAAGCCCTGCATAACAAATTCAATAATATTGAATAATTGTTTTTCATTACAAACAGATCTGTTAGTCATTTGGAACACCAGAGACGTTCCACTTGTAGTTGTTAGTTAAAGGAAAACTGAACCTAGATGTCTTAAGAATAACTGCAAAGAAACAACTGTTTATTTCTTTCGCATTCATCTGTTCATATTATCAAGTGAATTTTTCATTATGGCGCTGTTTTTTGCTTAAAGGATGCAAAATATTGAAGTTTTATTGAAAAAGTACAAAGCTGAAGTACAAGAGAAAAGTGAAAAGCTTGACAATGTGCAGCAAAGGTGATTGTTGTTTTCATTGTATGTAAAAATTGTTTTATATTTAGTTCTAATCTAATGTATAATCCTTAAAGCCTCTGGGCCCAGTTAGTGTTTAAAATTCGATTGCATGGCATTAATCCAGGGTTAAACTTTTAACTAATGTTGTTTGGGGTCTATATGTTTGTTTTATTGGGAAATCTCGACAATATTTTCATGAGTATCGTAAATATTTTTTCTTACAAGTTAAATTGTAAGAAATTGTTATAAAGACAAGTTAACAAGCCATTTCACCAAGCCCAGTTGCTTAAACATGAATTTTCCATGCATTGATCTAGATTATAACACTAACACGTTTCTGGCACAATTGTTTTGGTGGTCAATTCGACTGAAAATCTTGTCGAATTCTTACTGGGAAGTTATTTAGAAATTATTTGAGTTTAAAGGACGTGAGATGGTTTTCTTTGACGTTAATACTTTCTTTTACAGTTGAATAACCGTTTCTCGATTTCAGCTTTTTGCTTTACCAATAGCATTCTACATCTACCGCGGTAACCACTTTTCACGAAACTCCGATATAAACGTTGTACCTTAGGCCTACAACGGGCTTGCTTTGTTTTCTTTATAAAGTCAACCATGTGTAATATTTAGGCTGTGCATTGTTTATACATCTGGCACGTTACTTGGTTGAACGGCACTTTATTAATTATTTTTATACTTCAGACTGGAAGAGACACTAAACCTAAACAACAAGCTTGATCAATCTGTGCGTAAAAAAGAGGAGAACATTAGAACTCTTGAGAAAAACATTCAAAGCATCGAGAAAAGGTAATTGGCCACCTTTATGTTAACATTTGGGGAGTATTTGAACGATTGTACCATCGACGTAAAGGTTCGTCAAGAGATAGAATGAAATCAGTTTTAATCTTTTTAAGTTTGAGTTCCCTTTTTTTCGGATCAATTATCCTTTCACGATTGATAGGGATTTAACTATGTGTCTTTTTTTGTGTCAAACTATTATCATGTTATTTTGATTGATGTGTTTCTTCCTCCGGTTCTTGTATTCGAGAAACACCCAACACCTTAATTGGTAACCTTCGACTGAGTTGTTATCAAGGTTACATCAATCCGGCGAGTTACAATGGCGTTAATAGAACAAAAAAACGTTGCTCAATATACTTTGCAGCATGCAAAGAAATAATTTTGTGGTAGTTGTGATTTTTTTTTAAAAGAGGAATTTATGCCTCTTCTCGCAAACCTCTTGCTCGTTCCCAGTTCAGCACGCGGACAGGACGGCGAGAATTTGTGGGTATCGTAGGAAATAATCTTAAATCTTAAATACTTAAATATTTTGAAACAGAAAAATCATTGGGTGTGGTTTCTTTTTAATACCAAATTTGCGTAACAAGGCTTACAATTAGTAAAGAATAACTTGGAAATGTAGTCAGTCGTTTGTTGTCTTTGTTTTATTAGTTGTATAGCTCTAATTGTTTGTTTTTTTGTTGTGTAATGAACAGGGAGGAGGAACTGGAGGAGCTGTTAGAAACAAAGGGAGAGAAACTGGCAGAATATAAGAAACGGTATCAGTAGACACTAGAAGCACGAACTAATATTGCTAGAGTAAGAGTAGTTATCGTACCGTGTTTACTCGCCAGCAAATGGGTATATATAGAAAAACTACGAACTGAAAGTCATTAGCTTTTAATATGCAATCTGAGTTCACTACATTACAGTAGCGATATATGATTTAAAAAACGAACTTGAAGCAAGAGTTTGAACAAAAAAGAATATCTTTAAATTAAATAAGTACATAAACAGTTTTATAAAAGATACATGTTACACCGTAATGAGAAAAATAATGTGAGAAAATATTATGAGAAAAATAATGTAAGAAAATATTATGAGAAAAATAATGTAAGAAAATATTATGAGAAAAATAATGTAAGAAAATATTGTGAGAAAAATAATGTAAGAAAATATTATGAGAAAAATAATGTAAGAAAATATTATGAGAAGAATAATGAAAGAAAATGTTTTTATTTTTTATATTATTTTTTCATTACTGTGT
>JAOBAY020086222.1:0-18408 GCA_025331085.2 Zoanthus sociatus
GGTGAAGTAAACTGCATTCCAGTCTCTCGCGGCCTTGTCTTTTGAAATCGAGGCTCGAGCGCAAGACACCAAAATTTTCACAGCATATAATCGTATCGCGCATGCTCGGGATTGCAAGGACAAGTAGATTAGTTTCGCTGCTCCTGCGTCGCAGCAACAAAAGGTGCTGTCATGAA
Source organism: Zoanthus sociatus (assembly GCA_025331085.2). Classification (NCBI taxonomy): domain Eukaryota; kingdom Metazoa; phylum Cnidaria; class Anthozoa; order Zoantharia; family Zoanthidae; genus Zoanthus; species Zoanthus sociatus. The sequence goes on from JAOBAY020086222.1 coordinate 177, forward strand.
AGTTCTTTACTTTACCTATAAAGGCAACCTGTTAATATTCTTTAATTTTCATACTCATGTGAAGGCATATATTTTGTATTCATGGTTCCTGTCATGGGCTAACAGGCGAAGTGATGTTAGACTTTAACGGCTTTCCACATTCAGTAATAAAATTACTTCGTCGTTCCACTTGGTAAAGATACCAAGTGTAAACCTTTAATACACAAGTAAACGCTTCCGTGATTAAGTGAGAAATTTCATTTTAAATTGAACACGTCTTTTAACCTTAAAGAACGAAAAAAATGGTTTCCTTTCAAGGTTTTAGGAATTATCGTTTTGTTTGGAAAATGTTTTAAAGGTAGTTTATTTCATGTCACGTATTATTAATTTCATTTTTAAGACAACACTTTCAATAAATCCAAATCTAAAAAAAAAAACCAAAGGCTATTACTCCATCGCATACTGATTAATCTATGGTTAATTCAATAGTAACTTATTGAGTGTTCGACGAAAGCAAAGCATATTATGATAAATGTACTAGCTCTGCATTAATGAGATTTTTAGGCTACAAGCAAAAGACTGCATGAAGAAATTGAAAACTCTGTGCTTTCAAATCTTTAAGAAATAATAGTTTTTAAGAAAATGCCCTCAGAAACTATAATATAAAGTAAGCAACGATTAATAAACTAAAGTTCTTATACAATATTTTTGGTGTGTATATAAGTTTAAGGAAGCTTTCTTTCTTATACGGAAATTTATCGCAAAGTACACGCTCATATAATATTAATTTTTTGGCTGCTTCAGCCTCAATTTGTCTTTAATTTGTTATTTGTGTGAGCGGTTTGAAATGATAAGAAATCAAAACAAAAAGAAAAAAGACAAGACATTGTAAAATAACGCTGAACCGTCTGTATTTTGAAGAGCTAGAGATCTCTCTATTACATGAATACGTTTTTCATTTCGAAGAATAGTAGATATAATAATAAATGGGAAACAGTGCTTCTGTGTATAGTTTTTACTGTGGTCATTGAGACAGTACTTTACAAGATTCAATAAAGCTTCGATAAGAACCATTTCCACTTTACCTCCGCCTCAGCCTGAGCTTGTTCTTAAATTGTTCTTAATTTTCGGCCAATATGAGCCTCATTGCTCTCATAAAGTTGAACGTTCTTATAACAAAATGCATGTAGTATCGGAATAACATGATTCAATCATTTTTACACATATTTTCTGACACCCACAAATTTCTAGTTTTTCTACATAACTATATATAAACTTGAAGCGGCTCATGCACCTGTGCCAAGTAGTTTTTATGACCTTTATTTCGTTTCAATTCATGATAATTTGGGCAAGTTTATCATATCTGAAATCTTTGCGTGCAACTATGCAGAAATTTAAGTACAGCTAATGTTGAGACGTCATTAAAAATTTAAAAATCTCTGTGATCGTACGTGATTCGTAAGTAGACATATGTCGAAACGTTAAGGCATCTGTATGGTATTGCTTTGTCTAAAGCATAAAGCATTAATGCTCCATTGAATCACGTTCGCTTTGTCGAGAAAAGGTAGGTTATAATACTTATAGGAACCCTATACTCTTTCACCAACTCTGAACTATTTTATAATTATATAGTCCTAGCCTTTAATTATAAAATGCTGTATTTTGCGGTGAATTTAAAACTTGTAGCTATTGTAGATTGAATGCTTAATTCACCTCTATATTCAATCTGAAGAAATGTTAAATTTAATGATTACACATATTACAAAATATGACTGTCGTTTCAACGAAATATCTTGGAGACATCCAAATTTTGGATTAAAATTACCGAACTCGACCAAAAGTTCAGAATAAAAAAAATCATCTAGAGGTTCCAGGCCAAAGGTATGTAGCGTGAAATCAATAACACACAACATCTTTTAAAAAGATGAGCTTTAGAGGCGTTACTCATAGTTTTATGACAATCACAAATTAATAAACAAAAAGATCACATACACCTTTTCACAGTTTTACCAAGATACCATAACTCAGAGAAAAAAAAAGGGAAAATTGATCAACGCCAATATATTTTTGTCAACGTTTGGTTTTTAAACTTAAAATTTCAGGTTTTTTAGATAACACTAACCGTATTCTTTAAATAACATCATTTTAAAAAATCAAGATAAAGAGAAAAGTGATAAACCTCTTAGGCAAGGGAAAACTATGGTTTCAGTAAAAGAAAAACAAGCTTTTCCTTTTAAAAAAAATGCAACAGTCGTTGGAATTTATTTACAGAAACCGAATAAAAACTGTTATGACAGAATAAAACGTTAAAATATGTTACATAGAATAAAGTATGGTTGCAGTGGAAAAAGTGCATCAGTTATTGGAATCACATCGCAGAAAATGACTGATAATAATTGAAATAGAATGAAACCTCGAAGAAAAAAAATGTTACAATGTTACAGAGAACAAAATATATCGTTTATACAATAGGGAAACTAGAACTTCCTTTAAAAATGTATTAGTACGTCAGTATGAAATCATTTTGCAAAAACCCATAAAAACATACACTCTTTTTGATAAGAACGTCTTATTTTTGTGCCGAGGCTGAATGTTCTTAACATATTGGGAAATTTAGCCTCAAATGTTCTTAAAAATGATCTTGTTATAATCATACTTAATTGGTGTACACACTTTTTAGGCTACGATAAATTTACTGATTCTTTTTTTTTTTTTTTTTTTTTTTTTTTTGTCTTAAGTCCTGTAAATTGTTATCGTAAAATTTTATTTTTTTTTATTCTAGTCGTAGACAATGTTGCACTATTTGCATTATTTGCCGATTCCATGACTTTGTGCTGTAATGTAACAAAGTAAAGTTTCTCAGCCTCGGGTGTGTTCTTAGCAAGTTCTTAAATTTTGGCTGATTTTCAGCTTGATGTTCTTAGAAAAGAGTGCAGAATGACACTATAAAACAATTAAAAATATTATATTGAATAAAATATGGTTCCGATAAAAATCTACTATTTCTTTTTAAAAAAAAATCAGTAGAATCAATTCGCAGAAACCGCAAAAAATGTAATATTGAATAAAACATATTTTTTTTTTTTTTGCAAATGAACAAAGTCTACTTTAAACAAAAAAGGTCCACCACAACGGATGTCAACAGAACATATAACAACCATGTGCCACTGTGCCGTGTAAGTTACTTTAAACAGAAGAAATTTAAAAAGGCTTAAAGAGCTCTTATTGGAAAATAATCCTATAAAAGTGAAAAACAGTGCTTTTCTTTAGCTCTTCTCAACAGTACAATCAACGAAGACTAAAATTCTGTTTTTCTAATTTTGCAAAAAAAACTATTGAGTACATAGACGCAAGAACAAAATCGGAAAATCCTTTAAACTTCAAATATAAGTTAATACCTAATAAAAATTGCTTTAGAAACGTCGATAATCCAAAATGGACATTTTTAACTTTATATATTATTTACTGAAAATGCGGACTTCTTTTGTATTTATGAGTATAAAAAGGTGCCTTATTGTCTAGAGTTTTGGTACTGTCTTAAAAGATACAAATAGCATAATGACGTTATGTCTTTGCGAACTATCCTTTCAAGAATACATTTACACAAAATAGAAATATATCGCTTTTATCGGCTTCCAACTGTTTAAACACACTTTTTGCGCCATTTCCTCTATAATTTGTAAGGTTCAAAACTCTCTTTTCGCGCTAATAATACAAATTCATGCGCGTGACGTCAGATGTCCAGCCATTCTGCCCTATGATAAAAATGAATGGAAGTACCTTTTAAAAAAAAGTAATTAGAGAAATATAAAATAGTTTTTATACGGTCGTCTTCTTTTTAAAGTTTGTACGTTTTCATATATACAAAACATTTCATAAAAATATGACAAAAGTGACCTGCTTCCAAAAGATGCCACTTCATGCATAACTTTTACAAAAGGCCTTTACCAGTCTATACAAAACAATTTAGACCTCTGTAAACTGAATAGCCATGTTCCCAAGAGCAGTTGCTTCATAGCTCATTTTTATGAGCGCTTCAAATACGTTTATAGAAAACAATTCGAGGCAATGTAAAAAGTTTTGCGCCCAAAAGATGTTGCCTCATAGAACACTGATATGCACGTTATTCAATATGTTAATATATGTTTTACTTCGAGGCAATGTAAAAATTTCCGGCTTCCATATGCTGTCGCTTCATGGCTCATTTGTATAAGGGCTACCGATACGTTATATAAAACAATTCGAGACATGCACTGTAGGACTGGTTTGCTCCCAAAGCTGTTGCTTTATAGCTCATTGATATGCACGCTTCCAATATGTTTATATAAAACAGTTCGAGGCACTGTAGAATGGATTTGCGCACTAAAGCTGTTGCTTCATAGATTATTGTGGGCGCTTCCAATATCTTTATATAAAACACTTTGAGGCAAAGTAAAACGATCCGATCCTGTTTCTAAATGCTGTCGTTTCATAGCTCATTGGTATAATGGCTTAATTCCAATATGTTTATATATAAAATACTTTGAGACGATGTAAAACGGTCGTGCTTCTATACATGCTGTCTCTTCATAGCTCAATGATATTATGGCTTCCAATATTTTTATATAAAACAGTTCGAGGCAATATAAAATAACTTTGCGTCAAGAGATGTCGCTTCATAGCTCATTGGCATGTGCGCATCCAATGTTTATATAAAACAGTTCAAGGCAATGTAATACGGTCCTGCTTCCAAAAGCTGTCGCTTCATAGCTGATTGCGATGAAAGATTAGTGCTCCTAAGTTACAAATAACAAAACTAAACTACAACTGACATATAAAGAGTTTTTACCGATTGTTTAATTCCGGCGGCGTGGTTGGTACAGTTGGTATAAGATCTCTATACCTTCCAACCACAAGGTCCCAGGTTTGATCCCCGGCTCTGCCGAGATTTGAATATTTGTGTGATCTTCTTTACCACCAAACATTGTCTAATGGCAGCGTGCTTGGTACAGTTGGTATAAGATCTCTACTTTAAAACCACAAGGTGCCAGGTTCGATCCCAAGCTCTGCCGAGATTTGAACATTTGTGTGATCTTCTTAACCACAAAACATTGTCTAATGGCGGCGTGGTTGGTACAGTTGGTATAAGATCTCTGTCTTCCAACCACAAGGTCCCAGGTTCGATCCCCGGCTCTGCCGAGATTTGAATATTTGTGTGATCTTCTTAAACACCAAACATTGTCTAATGGCGGCGTGCTTGGTACAGTTGGTATAAGATCTCTACCTTCCAACTACAAGGTCCCAGGTTCGATCCCTAGCTCTGCCGAGATTTGAACATTTGTGTGATCTTCTTAAACACCAAACATTGTCTAATGGCGGCGTAGTTGGTACAGTTGGTATATGATCTCTGCGTTCCAACCACAAGGTCCCAGGTTCAATCTGTTATGTAAGAAGAAGTTGGGTTTGACAACTGACTAGGAATTAAAGAACTAAGTGGCATGAAAAATTATAAACACGAACGCCCTAGATTACGTTTTTTTTTCTCTCACTAAAAGGTTTGCATTGAAAGCATCTTTTTTTCCATTTTCAAAGCGACATTTTAGCACCACTAATGTTTTTCTTCAACCCTACAGGCATAAATTTTACTGTTAATCACTAGAGGAAAATTTGAAACTGAGTAAAACGCACTAGCTTCTACTCAATTAGTTAAGATAACTAAAAGCAGCACAATCCGTCTTATCCTGTACGAGCTCATCAGGTTTCCATTACACTCTTGTTTATTTTAGAAAAAAAAAACATTTCTATAAGAACGTGAGACTGAAAATCGGCCAAAATTTAATAACATGTTAAAAACACACCCGAGGCTGAGGAATGGCTGACAACTTTACTTTGTTGCATTATGACAAAAAATCATCGAATCAGGAAATAGTTGATAGTGCAACATAGTTTGCAGGACTCTCATTCAGTATATCAAAAATTAAAGCTCGTATCTTCTTAGACGCACACATACAATGTCCAAACAGAAGCCAGTGACTAAATTTTGTTTCATAAAGTAAAGTAAATTTTTCCAAGCCTAAAAAGCGTTTACACTAATTAAGTATGATTATATTTTTAAGAACATTTGAGGCTAAGATCCCGAAAATATTCAAGAACATTCAGCCTTGGCCAAAAATAAGTCGTTCTTATTAAATAAAGAGTGTGCCACAGTTACAAACAAACCAAAAGGTCAACTATCGTCATTTCAGAATGATTATAAGTGGCAGCTGATATCCGCTATCAATTTAGCTGCGGCCGACGCTTTTTATAAACAACACGGGGTAACTTCATCTTTAGTAATAACAGTAATAGCAACATATTTTTCTGATTGTTTTGTTCAGAAATAATGCTTAATCTATGAAGTCTTTTATTTTGGTAAAGTAATAAAACAATCATTACACAAAGCTCAAACAAGACGCGCACTAGAACTCGCTCACACTTTCTGCGTTCCGTTCTCATGTCTGTATATGCAAATTAGTACGATAATTTTTTTGTGAATGTAATCATTTCTCCTTGCGTGTTTTCGGTTCGTTCAAACAAAATCCCAAATATTGCAGGCAACGCCTGCTGCTACTAGAAAAATCTATTTTCTTTCAAAAATTATTTACTTACGAAACAACATACTAAAATTTAGATCCTATTTGCATTAAAACTCGTTTTAGAAGTTACTAAAAACGTACAAGGAAGCAGAGTAAATTAGTTGCACCTAACTAATTAAAAATGCTTGTTGTGTTGTACTTCTACATAAGTCTTATGAGGTAAAGAAACATTTTAGTTTGTGCGAGGATTTCAAGTTGGTAGCCTAAGGCGAAGTGCTATACACACTTTTTTTAAAAGAATCAAAATTGTTTTCGCAAGCCTTGCGATTATTAAAATGTTGACATTTTAAGCCGTAGATAATTTTAAATAATTCTGAAATAATACTTTCTAATTAGAAATAGGTCCTTATTTTGCCGAATCAGTGAAACCAGAGTGGTCGTGTGATAGAGCCTCAGTATGTTCTTAAAAATTCTTAAAATTTCCGAAATCTGAGCCTCGTGATTCCTATAAACTGGATTCGTATAAAATGAACTGGCCTAGTTTTTTTTAAGCAATAAAAAATTTTACTAAAATGTATTCCCGCTGAATCTATCTTACCGAGCTCCTAGTATAAAAGATAAACAAATAATCAAGAATATAAAAATATATGTAGGTAAACTATATCTGCCTAATCTAGGTTAACAAAATTCACACCACTTTAAAAACATCACTGAATAAGGAACAATTCCCCATTTAGTCGACGCCGCAAAAATAAAACTTTTTCAAATAATCAGAAAAATTGATTATAAACACAAAATACAAGAAAAATCCTCATTAGAACTAGTTTATATAAACATCGATATCTCACGCAAAGACATTCAGCGGTGCGAGATATACAAAAACAACTATGAATTCCCAAATTTCGAACCTTGCTCAATAACTTCCATTTCTTCCTCCGATTCACATGTTTCGCTTTATCTGCAGTCAAAAGAACCGTAAGTTTAACACATATTGATTTTTAGCCATACGGTAGCTCGTCATGTTGTTTTTAAAATTATTTGCATCTCAAAAAAAACGCAAATTATAACCTTGTTCTATTTACAGAAAATTTAGACGTACAACGTTCTATTTGAAACTCAAGATCCCGAGTGGACTTAGCATAAGAAAAATCACCCTTGGTACTTTTATTACATCTCGTCTCAGAGAATGCATATATATACCTCACTTGTTTGTTATAATGAAAGTTAATTACAAGTATATAGTATATATATAGGTGTAATCTCAAAGCAAACATATATTATATTACCATCCATATTTCATATACTTCTAAGGTGTAGAGAAGAACATTTTAACAGGTTCTACTTTTTAAATATACGTCATAACCTTTGTTCCTATCAAATTGAACCTAAATTTAGTTTTAAAGAATACTATTATCAAGTTAAAAAAAGCTTTGTATTCATCAGTGTAGTCTATATTTCATATATTTGTGACCGGAGATATTAATTCATAGTTCCGAATTGCCATTTATTTTTAAACACGGTTTTGGCCATGCGAATTTCTACAGGACTGATTTGTCAATTTTTAGTTCTTAATTTGTCAATGAACGGATATGTTTCTCGAGTCGGTATTGGGTTACAACTTTGAGCATGATAAAAAGCTAGCTTTTGGCTGACTGTTTACCCTAGCTTTTCTACACCGTAATGAAGGGTCCCAAAAAGGACGAAACAGCTATCAAGGGTTGAAGTTTCTGGCTTAATCCGAGCTCTTATTCGTATTGGTTCATTGACAAGTTAATTTCAACGTAATTTTCCAGCTGTTCATCTTATTTTAAAAAAAAGCAATAGTTTTAAAAACTACTTTTTTTAGTTTTTATTCATTTTCTCAACAATAACCTCTTTCGTATCTGTTGAACATCATAAAGGGGTAACCAACAACTAAAGAGAACCGCTAGATGCAAAACTTTCAGGCAAAATTTGCCAACTGTACAAAGTTTTCCTGTAGCAAAGCCAAAAAGAAAAGTTTTCTTGCCCCTGTTCGCTAGCTAGGTTGTAATACGAGTCAAAGAAATGATCTTACTTCATTATCAGTGTTCATATGAAAAACAATTGAAGTAAACTTCAGATACTTATGTTCCGACTAACGGCGGTTTTCACGGCGATATATTTTTTGTTCCAATGGTGTTTTCAAAACAAACTATTAGTTTCTAAAGCTTATAAAGTAACATGTAAATTTCTCGAGTTTCACGACGTATTATTACTTGACTGCTAAAGAATAACCCTAACTTTGTTTCATCTCTTCTCTTTTATATTTTGTTCTCTTAATAAGAATTGGACAAGCGCTTGGAAACATTGTTTATCAATTTTCTTTCCCCGTTTAATTTGACCCCCTATTTTATTCTGAACTTGAGAGTTTAAGGGTTAGAGCATATTTACGTATTTGTCTAAACAAGATCAAATGAAGATCAATTCTGATATCCCAATTTTACGATACTGCATTTTAACTTCATGTTTAATTAATAACAGTTTAATTAAAAGATCTCAAGTTTATCTTTAAAATAGATATTGATTTTAAAATACGAAGAATGAGCTAGAATTTGATTAGAACTCTCTCGTCTCCATGTTTTACCATATCGTTGCTAGACGTATTCGTATGATACTCATATGTTTCGTATCTTACAAACTGCATGATAAAACGGAAAAACCTTCCAGTTTTCACTGATAAAATGAAACGTTCTCATTAAACAATTTATTTTACTAGAAGTTTCTAATAGAAAGTGAAAAAGCCTCAAAGCTTGAGACTCGTCATTCAATTAGGTAAGCCGATGCTATATATAAAAATTGTGTCAGTTAATGCCTACTTTATCATAACTAAAAACTGGCAAATTAAATGCACGCTTTTTGTTTTTATAGGAACAACTTTAAAAAAAAAAAATGAGGTTCAGATTGACCAAAAATAAGAACAACTTAAGGACAGACTCAGGCTGTGGCTGAAAAAGGGTGAAACTGTTTTTAATTGAAACTTTACTCAATCTTGTAAAATCGTTGGGCAACAAAAAAAAATTCAAACTGCTCACAGAAATAACAACAGAATTAAGAACAAATTGAGGCTGAAGCAGCCCAAAAATCAAAAGCAATGTCAATGACTGCTAGCCTCGGCAAAATTTACTGATTCTTATAAAAGAAGCGTGTAGATGAATTTAATTTGGTTTTCCAAAAAACAACTTTTGGTGGTGTTTTCATATTTTGTTTGTACGTTCGAGATCATAAACTGACTCAACGGAATAAGAAAGAAATAATTGTATACCTTTTCAGTTAAATTTTTTCTCTCTTTTTTTCGACAGTTCCAGAAGTGAAAATGGAAATTCCTTGATCAATAATATCTAAAGGTACGTTTTCAAGATACACTCTTTTCTTATTAAGAACCATTCAAAATCAAATTATGGCCGAAACTTTTAACTTTAAACTTTTAACTTTTAAAATCTCTATATATTTTTCAGTTATAAAGCGTTTTTATTGCATTCTTAACTCAGCCATGTATTTTCAATAGATTGGGGGAGTTTATCTAATCAATAAAATATTTCTGGCATACATCAATCACTATGTCTGCAGTTTTAACAAATGTAGTGAGAGAGTTCAAATTTGAAGGGAGATACGCCAACACAGTATTTGTTACAGTTGGAGCTTACTTGTTTTAAAGACAAAGAGAAGTGAGTGTGATCGCTTGCTGCGTTACACCATTGTTATTACAGTTTTTTCTTCACATTTTCATTCAGCCCCAGATTGTTCTTTAAACTTGTTATTTGTTTTGGCGATTTAAGCCTCACTGTTAGTAAAATAAAGCTTGGAAACAGTTTGGCAGCCGAAGCTACACTGGCGATGGCGATGCCTATTTTCTCTTTTTCTTTCAAAAAAGCATAAAAACACCAGCTAAAAAGAATTAAGGCCACTAGCACTCTCTACCCCAAGACCATTTTCCCGCTACTTTTGGTGATATTTTGGGTATCTCCGTCATTATTTTGAAATGAGAAAATCACACGAAAGACTGAATAAAAAGGATGCCTTTTGAATATTTTGAGATTTTTTGGATTGAGATTTTTTGGATGAGTTAGAGATTTTTTGGATGAGTTAGAGATTTTTTGGATGACTTTGAGGTTTTGTAAATGCAGATTTTTAGGAGAAATTTGAGTTTTGGGGTGAATTTTAGTGAAGTTTGAAAATTAGTTTTGGAGTTAATATTTGATAGAAAACCGCCAAACCGTCTCCTAGGGACGGTTTGGTGGTCATCCCCAAAATTCTTCTAACTCAAAATACTTTTTTCAACTCCTTCACTATCCACCAATATTTAGGGTAGAGGGTGGCCTTAAAATCCTTGTCATCATTTCTCTCGATGAGGTTGTTTTTAACTATTTCATTGTTATTTTTCTTGTGGAATTTGGTTTCGAAGTCTTCGATTTCAAACACTTTACAAGTCGTTCTTAACCTCAAAAACGTGTACTGAATCTTTTTGCTTTGAATCGATATTTTTTATGATGACTATTTAATCAATTTTTATTAACTTAAACGTATGACTTTCGTGTTATATACTTGCCAAAGTCGTGCATTTGGTCAGTGAAAATGTTTGTTTATATGGCTTATTAAAACCGTGATTTAAAAAAAAAACTAAATTTAGAAGGTAATCAGACAAATAAATTAATTGATAACCATTAGTTGTAAGACCACGGCTATATTTGATTAGTGTCGACTAAATCAGAATAATTTTTGGATTTGATTCAATTTGCTTTTTAACAAAAACACCCTCGTCAGTTTGCTAGTGATTTCGGAGTCGAATGACAAAAGACTTTCTATCAGTCGCGATACTAGTTCGAATTAATTATGTTAACCTTTTAGAAATACGAAAGTCTGACACGGAACAAATAATAAGGAAAAAAAAAGTTTCTGTTGCCATAGAATTTTAAAAGCGATTGTTCCAGAAAGAACGAAGTTTTAGTAGTTGTGGTTTGAACGCGGGCATTGATAACCGGGTTCACATTTGACTGCAAAAAGTGCAAGCCTGTTCACTTGTTTTTAAAGATAAAAAAAAATTATGCCCACGAAAACCAAAACAATTAAGCTCGTAATCCCACAGATAACAAGTGGTTTGATTTTTTTTTTCGTTTTGCTGTGTTCAATTTTATTAAAGAAAACAAACCAGCCAATGGCAACAACAACAAATGAAATCATTTCCAAAATTAGTACAATTCCGGAATTAGCAATATTCAACGTCTGTCTTAGCATATTCTTTAAAAAGCATTCTTAAAATTAATAACATAAGGAGCTTTTTCCAAATGCATGTTTTGCCATTGTTATAAATTTTGTAATCCTCCACAAGATCGCAGATGAATTTATGGATTTTTAGGATAAGACAGCCTAAAAATCTTTAGAGTTTAATTGTTTTATTGCGTTTTGAAGATTTGCATAAGTTGCTTTTTCAAAAATAGCAACCTCCGGCGTTGTGAAGAACCTTTAAGTAGCTATAGTTTTAAAATGATAAATAGCTAAAACCATTGGTTCTTGACAGCAAATGTTTAATCGTATAGGACAAGATGTAAAACTCTTAATTTTACTAAGCTTGAAATACTTAAAAATCCCTTTTGCAAACAATATTAGCTTTTTGCCTGCAGACTATACCAACGTTTCGTCTCTTCTTCTCTAAATTTACAGAGCCACCAATTGGCAGATCTACTGCTCTCAAAATGAAGAAATTTCAGATCACTGTGGCGCTGGCTCTGGCTGCAAAGCTCGCCGTGGTGTCTTTGACAATGGCTGCGACAGCAACAGACTTACAGTCATCAACTGGAAGTAAGTAAAACTGACACAAAATAGCGGAATACAAATTGTTTTTTTCAATTGATATAAAGATCTTAAACATGGAAGTGAGGGCCTCCACAGACTAGACATTTGGTTGTCGACTACTGTCTCTTATCGACAACTAAAATGTTATCAATAATTAAACAACGCTGTGTGTGAGATGAGTTGTCGACAACTAAAAACTAAATTTTAAGTGGTCGACAACAAAGTAGTTTCCCTTTTTAAATGGAGTCAAATGGCCCTGAGTACAAAATAAGTTTAGTGGCTTTCAATTACATTTTTTTTTTTATAAGAATCTTTTTTATAAGAACGTCAGGCTGAAAATCGGCCAAAATATAAGAACATGCTAAAAACACATCGAGGTTGAAAAACTGCCGACAACTTTATTTTGTTACATCACAGCACAAAATCGTTAAATCGGCAAATAGTCCATAGTGCAACATTGTTTGCAACTAGAATAAAATGCATGAAACTTTTATTTAATATTTGATTTCTCTATAACTGTCGTAACGTTTGCGCTTGAGAAAAAAAAAAAAGAAGTATACATGGTCTTTTTAGAAGAACCAGTAAATTTTCCCAGCCTAAAAAGTGTGTACACGCATTAGGAAGGTTATGTTAAGAACATTTCAGACTAAAATCCCAAAAATACTTAAGAACATTCAGCCTCGGCCTAAAAATAAGACGTTCATACATAAAAAAAATTAGTGCAAAGCACAAAACTCGAATCTCCGTTCGTTCTTGCGATATTTTAATCATATAACTACAAAAAAAACCGTACTGGTGTAAAAATGAATCTATAGATGAAAAAAAAAAAAGTTACCAAACACGGAAAAGGTGTTCTTATACTTGATAATAAAAAAGTATCCGATAAGATGTATAAAGCTCTTTATGAATATAACTACAGATACTGCCTGGTTGGCCTAGTTTGTTAGGCGCCAGTCTATCGTTCAGGAGATTCGGCTTTGATATTCAGCCGGACCAACAACAGGAGTCTTAAAGTAATTGAGGATAAGATGCTGCCTTTGCTCTAATATCTGCAAATGGTAATTAGGCGTTTTTACGGATTAGGTCATTAATATTCTATCTTGGGAATTAACAGATCCTATCCACTTTGGTCTGTATACTGTCTAATTTATCTAGGGCATTGACTAATGTATCAAATACACATAAGAGCCGTCAGTGAGGACTATCTAAGACCCTCAGATTGCTGACCCTGTATTTACATGTAAAATGACACTGGAAAGCTCCTTTCGGGGAGTTGTCATTACACACTTGTATTTATAGTAAAACGAACGATTATGATCACCAAACACAAATTTATATTATAACATTCATGAATGAAGTTATACACTTTATGTCATAGTTGCACTAATAATAGCATCGTCTTGATAATAACAATTGAAAGTAATTTTTTTCTCATTTTTTTCTCATGGACCAGCTTTGTTCAGCCGAACTGTACATGGAAGCTTTACAATTATACAATGTTACACTCAGCTATTAATGCTTTTCTATAAGTCTTACAACCCAAGACGTTTTACCCGTCAGATGGTCACCTTATTAAATGATGAGGTCAATGAAGAATCTATTTTACCTCATATTGCAGGGCGTGTGCCATGTTCTACAACCGACATATTCGGTACAACCGACATATTCTGATAAGCAAATTATCTTAATTTCGGTTACACCTCCTCTTTTTAGCATTAAATGAGTGAAAAATAGCCATACATTCTATAAATTAACTAGATTTATAAGAAGCTATTAAAGCACTAAAACTATTAACTCATCATCTGCATAATTCATACATTTACTCTTTTTGGTTTCAGAAATTGCTTTAAAATTATAAACGTGCTGGTGAACAGGATATATATTTATTACCAGACTTTCTAACACTGATTACTAGGACTGAAAAGCTTTTAGGCGTTGGTGGGCGGAAGAAAAATAAACGAAAGTAAAATCTAGAAACGTGCACTATTGCATTCAGTAAAGCATCTTGCGCATGGGGGAGTTGCACAGCTCTAAAAACGAGGGTTAACTATTGATCACGACCTATAGAAAAAAAAACTATATCTAAAAAGAAAAACCGATGTTAAGTTTGGTAAAAATGATTCCCTAAGAAGTCCTTTGCATCAGAAATTTGTTTTTGCTATTTGTGGAATTATCAGAATAGTACCACATTTTTTTCTATAAAATTTTACTGACAGAACGCTTGGGGCCGAACTGATTTGCCCCTATTTCGAGAAGTACTGGATTGTTCCCAAGGTTTTTGAGTGTTTCACAAACGTACCGAATATGAAAATCTTTATCCAGTACTTGTTATTTTAAAAACATTTAAGGCTAAAAACATGAAAACATTAAGAAATGATCATTTGGCCTCGTTAGAAAGAAAGAGATTGTTTACCAAATTTAGGCACGAATTCCTCTTTGTCGAAAAACTATTTTTGCAACCATTAAAAAGGTAAAAAGATTGTTCTAAACACAACAAGCTTTTCTCAAACCACGTTGTGTGTTTTCATATATTGCACGAATCGTTTATTAAATCATTCACGTGTCTCGTCTTATATTTCAGCCGACACTGTTAACAGACAGGTATCCTTCAAAATTTATGTAAGTTTATCCATGCATGGAAGTTGGCTCACGAAGTTTTTATACAATAGCGATTTCCTTCTAAAAGGAGCTTTTAGATAAAATTAGGAGTTCATCGTGGGCCTTTCTATTGTCTCAAACGGATGAGAGTCGTTTGCACAGGTGAATGATTATATTTCCGCCTTCCAAAGCATTTACTTCGACGAGGATAAAATGGGATGTATCATTTCATTTCATTTTAGGTTTCATGCTGCTTCTTTTTCTCTTGTAGCAAATTGTAACAACTCCCTTGGAATGCAAAATGGTAAAATTAAAGACGATCAGTTGATATCAATGGATGCATTCGAAGAACATGGTTACATATTTGATTCAAAATACGCAAGATTGAACCGCACTGAATTTCCACAGGGTTTCCAAGCAGTTCATAGTAGACGGCGCCGTACGTGGATTAAGGTATAAAGATATTTGATGTTTTTAGCTATGGTTAAATATGTATAACTGTAAAAATATAGCTGAAAGGAGCTGCCGTTTTGGAAAGGAAAAACAAGGGGGTGTCCTCAAATCAAAGTTAGGCTTTTACAAATTGCGTTGCGGAAATGCTGAAATGTTGCTCTAGAAACACTAAAAAGAAGCCCAAAAATTGCTCGAATTAAAAATCGAAAATGTTTCTCCTGCAATATGAAAAGCTGGTCACAAAAAAAGATCACAAAGTATAATACACAAGCTATATATTCAACACTTGTTAGCCTCTGCTCTGGTAAAATTTAAGTCGTATAACATTTGCTTGTGCAGTTGAGCCATCGGAATGTCGTGAATGACTCTTCATTTTTGGCGCACAATTATTAACAATTAATTAATACTTACTTTTATTTCAAAACTATAAAAAACGGGAACTCAGACTTTTTCTTTGTCCCGGCACAGTGGTGTCATGTTGAATAATTCATGCACCTTTTACATTTATTACGCCATATTTCATTTATCACTACCTACGATAACGTCAACAGTGATGATCCTAGCAGTATGTAGGACGCGTGTCACATATGAACTCAGTTTAATGACCTTGCTCTCACATGAGTTCTCGTAGCTCAGTGGATAGAGCGCCCGCCCGGTGTTTGGGAGGTCATGGGTTCGAATCCTATCGAGGACTCGTGTCACATATGAACTCAGTTTAATGACCTTGCTCTCCATGAGTTCTCGTAGCTCAGTGGATAGAGCACCCGTCCGGTGTTTGGGAGGTCATGGGTTCGAATCCTATCGGGGACTCGTGTCACATATGAACTCAGTTTAATGACCTTGCTCTCCATGAGTTCTCGTAGCTCAGGGATAGAGCGCCCGCCCGGTGTTCGGGAGGTCATGGGTTCGAATCCTATCGGGGACACGTGTCACATATGGACTCAGTTTAATGACCTTGCTCTCCATGAGTTCTCGTAGCTCAGGGATAGAGCGCCCGCCCGGCAACCTCGTTCCCAGGGTCCTTTCCTCTTCCACCCAGAAGAGAGGACCCTGGGAACGACGTTGCTCGCCCAGTGTTCGGGTGGTTATGAGTTCGAATCCTATCGGGTATTCCGATGTTTTCTTGTTCGTGTCATGTTGAATAATTCATCTTTTAACATTTGTTTTATAAAACCTTAGAACTTTAAAGTGTGAAAAAAGGTGTTATGAAATCTCGTATAGCGCGTTTACACAATCCCCGGAGACACAACAGACAATAGGCACAGCGACCATGTTGGTTTCCGAAACAAAAGAAATCATTAAAATTTTTTGATGAGAGTACCCAGCCCAACGTGGCTGCCATGACGTCAGGTGAAACGCTCTATACCTGAAAACACACCTGTTCTCATTTTTTACCTTTACTTGGGCCATATGACAAAAGTTTTGTTTTTGAAGTTTTAAATACAGTTTATCAATTATAGAACTAAAGAACATTAATTTTACAAGAATTGCGTGCGTTCTACCAACACTATCTGTTTTTAAGAATGTAATCAAGCCACAAGCATCTGGTCCTTTTAAAATTTGAGCTGTTTTTCCAAAAATTACCATATCATAAGCTTATCTTTTTCACTTAATAGTAAGATCACTGTCTATTTGTGATGGCTGGGATAGTTCTTCCATCACGTTTGGAAAATAAGAAAAAATATCTAAGTGCTAATTCTTATATTAGGAAAAAATTATGGTAAAACAACTGAAAAGAGCCCGGGTGTTATTTTGCAACAGAATGGCAAAAAAAGTTGCATGCGGGATTTTCCTTATCTTTTTTAGTCCAGACATTTATTATTTTAGATCATCAGCTTGTGCAGACATAAAACCATTAGAGAGATCTCATCGAATGTTCACGAAATCCTTCCTCGCAAATCATAATATTTCATTATTTTGTCCTCGTGTTTTTTTTAAAGAAAATTTTAAACATGCATTATTAATATTTAACTTCAATAAACTAACTCGTTCATCACGAAAATTATTTTATGAATTGATGAATTTTTCATAGCGGAGCTCCTGCGGAGCACCATACTTAAGAAAATATGGTATATCCATCGAGTTGAATTTTCAACGTCATGATGTCATATCCGTCCGTCCGTACATACGTACGACGTCCGTGTACACGAGTGAAATATTTTCTTTTCTCGTTCATCTTTAACGTGATTTTTTTCTAAATGGTATATGTTTTTTTTTCCTTCGTCTGTTCTTTGATATAATTTTGGCATTTGTAAATTGTTTGTGTATTTGGCGAGAAATCAACCTTCGTGGCCTCTGTTGTCGTTGTGTTCGATACAGTTAAGTACTGTTTTGTAACTAAAATTTCTTTCGTTCAGATCGTTAAGATTTTTAAGATCAGACCATAAGGAACACTCCGAGTTGGACCCAGATAAAACTTTGACTTGTCATCGAACGAATGAAGTTGCAAACAGCATAATTTAAACATTGTCAATGGGAACTGACAATGTTTAAATTATGTTGTTTGCAACTTCATTCGTTCAATAGCATAAACTGTCATTTGGAGTGCTCAAAATAAATCAAAGAAATTGAAAAAAATTTTACTTTTAGGGCTTCTAGCACCCAAACTACTGGGGCTATTAGGCTGAATCTCTTTGGGAGCTCCGCTTTTAGGCAGTGCCTAAATATATTTAGTATAAACCTACTAGTAGACTAATGCAAATCCTGCATTTTGATTGGCTACGCTACTAGTGGTCTAATGGTAATAGTCATCGAGTAGCAAAAAGATGGCGGATCAAAATAGTAACGAGCCCTGTTTATGGCCTATTTTGCTATAATATCAGAGGATTTCATCGATA
>JAOBAY020086223.1:0-10443 GCA_025331085.2 Zoanthus sociatus
GCTCAGTTTCTGTTCGTCCTAAAAGCATCACACTTAGTCAAAAGACCAATCTCAACACGATCTTTCATGTGGTGGTGACAGTTTATCGACTGGTTAAAATTTGAAACTCGCCCCAGTCCCCTGCTGAATTTCGGAACGGCCAATTGCGGAACGCCGAGTGCTCCTGGTGCCAGACTAGAGCCAGGTTATCACAAGATGCCAAGCGAAATGCGTTAATTTTGCTGCAAAAGGGAACACTGAAAATAGACCCCTGCTAGAGAAGCCAACCACAATGAACGATTTGCGATGTTCTACGAATATAGTAATATCACTCAAGTTTCGGTACACGGTAGAAGGCAAATTGCTGAATCCTGATTGGCTCAGTTACTATACTAAAACGTACGCGTAAAGCGCATGAGTTGCTCATAACTATTTTTCTAGTTTGAGATAATTGCCGTACGTAATACGATAGTAGGGGCCTTACGCAAGGAAGACAGCTCAAAAAAATTGCTTTTTTGGTTCGCTCTCATGGTTTTGTTTCTTTGCTTTAAACTTTGTGAATATAGAAATGATTGAATGTTCCTTCATGAAGCCAAAGAAATATTGAGAAAGTTTCTGCCGTTGTATCTTCGTAGTCTCAACAACTCTAAAAATAGTCTTTTTGCGTTGTAATTTTAGCTATAAATCCGTGCGAGTGCCGAGCTCGATGCACGACAGTGTTCATGCATTGTATTTACTATTGTCGTCCTCGTTGTGTATATATAAAGTCTTTATAGAAGCAGACGTTTCGAGTGTTAGTCCTCCTCTAGTGACTTAAAACAACTCAAAATTGGAAAGTTTTGACCGTCTGCGTGAATTGTTTAAGAAGCTGACGCCACGAGAATCAGCCCTTCCATGAATCAGCTACGCGTTACACAACTCAAGTTTGAAATATTTTTAATTGGTTGCCGCCGTAAAAAGTGCCAGAAACAAAGTCAAGGCATTCCGGGTGTAAAACTTTCGTTGTAGTCGGATAATTCTCGAAATGTCAACTTTTTACATGCACTAGCTGCTTACGGCGATGATAAAAATCTAGATTACTTTGATGCCTCAACTCATCGGAGTGAGATTATACACATAATTGCAGCGAAGCGTCAGTGCAGATCAAATCTCACGGAAATTATACACTAATGACTGTTCACAAGGGGAACAAAACAGACGTTTTCCGACGGAGCAGTTATTAAGTGTTTTATTAACATATAGTATAAACAAAATAAACTACAGTTATTAAATTTTCCCACTCTCAAACTTGAAGCGCGACAGCAATGTTTACCTTTTGGACTACAATTTTCAAGGTGTTAATCAGCCGGGGAACATTTGATTGGTTTCAACTCATTCACGTGATCTCGATTCAGCCAATAAGAGTGCGCATTCGAATCGAAAATACACTTGCACAATACACAATACATTTCATTTGTTTCATCTCTTTTCATAGGTTATTACATCGCGTAGTTAAGATATTATTTTAAAAATAATAAATGAAAAAATAAATTTAAAAAATCAGAACCAATTGCGAATGAAAAGAGATACGGCACGATATAGAAATCTAATTGTGTGCCCTTAAACTCATTGTATACAACTTTTATTTCACGGAGGAAAAGAAACTATCACAAAAATATTTAAACAAAAAATGCTAATACTGTGCGAAAAAGAAACGCTGAAGATTCTTTTTGAAGACTTTTTTGGGTGATTTAGAACGAATAGATAAAAGGATATTCCAAAAATATTTACGAATTACTGTAGGACAGAATTTTCTTAATTAGTTCTATAATGTTCTATATTACGCTGAGGAAACCTGCAGACAACATCACACGAAGAGGGCTACGGTGGACACCTCAAGGGAAGCGCAAACGAGGACGGCCGAAGACCACCTGGCGGCGCTCAATTGAAGCCGAAGCGAAGATCGCTGTCCTAACGTGGGAACAGCTCGAGCGGAAGGCCCAGGACAGAAGGGGATGGCGTACTCTGGTGGGCGACCTATGTTCCGTACGGAACGACAGGAATTAAGTCAAGTCAAGTCAATGTTCTATAGATAATTCTTCATTGGTTGCACTTCGAGTGAGTTAATTATGTTTCTCAGTCACCATGGATGAATTATATTTAGTAGTTTTGCTATTATGAATAAGATCATAGAACATATAACAATATAGATTACGGAACAACTAGATGAGGCTTACGTAATGACGCTAGCTCGTCCTATTTCACAGAAACCCAACACCCTCAGATGAGTCGGTAGCTCAGTGGCCCCAATACACCTTGGAGAATGAAGAATACTTGGGCCTAAAACCAGATGATTTTCAAGTACAATCGCATCTCAGGGGCGACTTGATGAGGTTTTGGAATGAATATATTCCGAAACAAACCTGTATGTAAACATTTTCTAATCAGCCTTTTTATGCAGTTGTCTTCAACCATAAATGGACAATAAGCGTGCTTTAATACTTAAATCTGTTATAGCTAGTATTAAGACTAAGAGCTATATAAGATATTAGAAGTAAAATGTAAGAAACCGGGAACATTTTTTTGAAGATCTTGCAGCTTCTTATAGATCTTATAAGTATAGCTGTTTTGGTATAATGGAGATCCGGGCTACCCCCGACCGGAAAGCTGTCACAGCTAGCTCTTATATAAGCAACTGCTTCGTTGTAGTAGATGCGATAATCAGGGTATTGAATTCCATCAGGACGGGCTTGCTGCCTCTGATTGATAAAAGCAGCTGTTTCGGCGTAGTAGAAGTCCATACTTTCCCCTGACTGGTAACTAAGTGCCACAGATAAATCCTCTACAAAGCTCCGGGTTTTGGTGCACTGAGAACGCCAGTACACTCTCTGACGGCTAGATGCCTGTGATAGATTTTATAACAGCTGTTTTGGTTTAGTAGAATGCCAGCTAGGATAGCTACCAAATCTTTTACAACAGCTGTTTCAGTGTAGTAGAACACCAGGGTACCCCCTGAAGGGATAGCTACCACGACTAAATCTTTTGTAACAACTCTTTTCGTGTAGTAGAACGCCAAGCCATTTTTCGAAAATCGATACTTTTAAAGAAAACCATCAGAAAAACAATTTCTATATATAAAGCAATACCAAAATTATTTTCCAGCGATGGTTTTGCATTAAAAAGCGTCTTAGTTGAAATGAGCTGTTTGTAACAAGTGCGAGACATATCCGGGTCGCACAACCAACCATTTCAATTTGTTTTATGAATCATTAATTATTAGCGACAAATAAAGAAATAAAAATTGAAGTAATCATCCATTAATTTAGCTAGCAATGCATACAATCGCAGCGAGTGGGAGTGTGCAGTGTCAGAGGGAACTCAACTCATGCCTCAGTAATCAATAACGGCTCTGGATTGCATCAAAACGAAGTGTACCGCCTGCTTTGCTGGCTACCAATACCATCCATTTTAGCAACTCAAATCACTGTCTATAGGATCGAATTTGAATTTTTCCTATTTGAATGCAATAAATTAGAGATCCATTAATATGAAAACAACTATTATTAACAGGAGAAGTTTATTGGACTGATGCGATTAAGAAACTTGTATTCTTCTGGGTCTGAATTAAACAGAAACTGACGGAAATAGAAAGTAGTAAACTAGGAAATATCAAAAAAAGGAAATTAAAATAACTAAATAACTTAAATAAGGTTAGAAGTTATGGATGTTATATTTTATTACATAGATATGAGTGTTTTACTGTAAAATACGCTACTCGTAGATTTCATTTGTAACTACATCCGGGATACGAGTAACATATTTTTCATTTCCTCGCTGCTGAAGATATCGCTGATGTCATTTCTTTGTTTTTCCAGTCTTTTTCGTCTAGTGTTTTTCTATTTTCGAAATTAAAACTCATTTCTATGTAATAAAAAAATTACACGGTGGCTAAAACATGAAGTTTATCTTCTCGTCGAAAAAAAATTCACTCGTTAACTGCGCTCACTCGTTAATATAATTATTTTTACCACTCGAAGATAAACATCATATGTTTGCGCCACCATGTAGTATCCTCTACTATATTTTAGATGTTGCAGTTTTAGTTAATCTAAATAGAAAAGAGTTGAGTTGAAATTGTGAAAGAAATACGATATGACAAATTGACGTTTTCTTCTATTATTTTATATTGCATCAAGGTTCTGTAAAGTCCTGTGAAGGTCAGCCAGACGGAGTCAGATTCCCTTATCCTGGGGACTGCACCAAGTACCATGAGTGTCAAGGCGGCATTGCAGTCGTACAGAAGTGTCCATTTATAATTTTTCCAACATATTTCAGTAAAATCACTGAAAGATGTCTTTTTTTTCTTATATCCGGGTGCCTAGAATAACTTGAGCAGCGAGCCAAATGATTTACACGAGAGTTACTAGATATATCAAAGTAACACTGCGTAAAGTCTCTAGGAATTTTAAAAAGCAATAAAATAAATAACAATACAGGGCAATAAAAGTATTATGCTATGCTAAGGTATGAAAAGTTCACTTGTAGAAGTCTTAATTCAT
Organism: Zoanthus sociatus; assembly: GCA_025331085.2. NCBI lineage: Eukaryota > Metazoa > Cnidaria > Anthozoa > Zoantharia > Zoanthidae > Zoanthus > Zoanthus sociatus. The sequence goes on from JAOBAY020086223.1 coordinate 4,518, forward strand.
TTAAATGGGAATAGAAAATAAGTTGTTCATATTGCAGACTTTCTTTCTGTTGTATCGTTAACAAGGTTTTTATTGTTCCGAAAGTCTTCTGCGTTTGAGTGGGTTGGAGATGGTGGGTGAAGTGGAAGAAAGTAGTTTTGGTCTGGCTGTCCAAATATAGCTCGTTATGATAAAGTCAATTGTAAATTAAAAAGTGTGTTTACCAATTTGCGTGCTCTGGTTCTTTCCTCATTTCTTTGCCCCCTTGAACTTTGTCAAAATATCACCAAACAACGTTAAACGAGTATATCAGAAAGCATATCTTGATATCCCAGCACACTCATAAAATTTGTCGTTTCGTGTTTGGTTCAGTAAGATCTTTGCTTTCCAACCACAAGGTCCCCAGTTTGATCCCGGCAGCTTACCGAGATTCGAATATTTGTGTGACCTTTTTTTCCTCCTAAACCAACTCAGCTTTCCATCTTTCCGGCGGGGTAGGTAAATGAGTATCAACGTTTGCTGGAAGCTAACCTGCGATAAATTAGTGTCCCGTCCAGGGGGAGTTAAAGGCTCTCATCTGCTTAACTCTACAGAAACCTGAGGTATAAGAGCCGGCTCTATGGGCTACTAAGCTCGTAAAGGATTTAGTCTTGGGCCATTAGAATGTAAAAACTTCTGGTCCGTATCTTACGACACGGTTCTGTGGTACCTCTTTCTTTCCGGAAGCCCGCTTGCTCTTCCTGAGTGTGCTGTCCACTCCAGTGCTAATCCTGTGTACTAGCACTCGGCTGAGGACTTTGGCAGGGACTGAGATGAGTGTGATGCCTATCCAATTGGTGCAATGGCTCAGATCCCCTCTTTTTGACAGCTTCACTATAAGCCCGTCTCTCAACTCCTCAGGTACTTTCCCTTCATTCCACACAAGTTGCAGCAGTTCTTCTAAGACCCATGCTGTACTGTAAAGATCTGCTTTCAGCAGCTCAACTGTGATGGCATCGCTTCCTCCCGATTTACCGTTCTTCATCTGTTGTATATATGACCTCCTTGATTTCTTGTTGCTGTATGTAATCCGTTCGGATCGTGTACATTTCTGGTGGATTCCTTTCCTCAGTCAATGTGTGCTCAGGAGCCGGCCGGTTGAGGAGCTCCTTGAAATGTTCCTGCCACCTTGCTTTTACATCTTTTTCACTGGTTAGCAGTTTTCCGTCCTTGGCATTTTTTTAGATTGTAGCAAAGCATTTGATACCATAAACCATCAAATTTTGATTTTGTAGCAAAGCATTTGATACCATAAACCATCAAATTTTGATCCAAAAACTTGATTTTTATGGCATTCGAGGAATTGAAAAAAAATGGTTTATTTCAAGTTTATTTCTGATATGTGTATTTGTGATGCTTGTATTGTTTTTTAAAATTTGACCACATCCATTGTTTTCCTCCGCTCTCCTTAAAGTGTTCGTGTCGCATCGTAGACTCCTTTCAAGTTGCCATTTCTTGCTGCTCTTTCTGCCTCGCTTGCTTGTTCGCCCATTTTCTTTTGTTCTTCCGCAGGCTTTTCTTGACTTTCTTGTCAGCTGCTTCGTACCCCTTCCTCCATTTAACCTTTATCCTCTCTGACTTCGTGCTATTGATCTTCTCTTTCAGGTTCCTCCTTTCATCGACTTTCCTCCAGCTTTCTTCACTGATCCACGGTTTGCTCTTCTTTTGGTGAAAACCAATTGTTGCCTCCGCTGTTTTCTGATATGATTCCTTCACTGCTGTCCAGTGGGTTTCCATGTCTTTGGAATCTAGTTCTTGTAAGCTCGCAAACTTGTTTTGGAGCTCTAGCTTGAAGGCTTATGAACGTGATTACAAAGCATTAAATCATGCGACGATTTTATTCCAAAGGTCAATCTCACCTCCTCTATTTTAATTTCCACACTCGCCAGTTTTCGAACTGGATACAACATTAGTTCAAAAACGATAAGTCGTTTAAAGTTGTTAAGGCGAGATATAACCAGAACAGTTATTAAATAAAATGTTTTTAATACATTTTTTAACATCTGCTTATAAAAACTTTGTTGCGTAGTTCTGAATAATAATTAACGTCTACGATACTCACCTTTTTCCATACTCTGTACTCTCAAGCGCTAGAGCACTGATTTATCAATCCTTCAAAGTATAACTATTTATATTTATCTTACTAGACTACCAAGAAAGTCACCGGTCGTGAACATAACACATCCCTTGTTGTCTTGACTTTCAAGCTGACGTCAGTTATGGGGCTAATGTGGATTTTGATGATAGTTCATGTTGTCACACAGAACCCATATGTCAGATATATCAGCGACTTTGTCCTCGCATTACAAGGTACCTTTCGCCCAGCACGTTTTATTTTATTAACTGATAACAGTTAAAGCAAGAAAGGAGAAGTGTATAAACAATGAGAACTGAAATGTCAAATGATACCTACCAGTAAGTTAAACAGTAAAAAGGCACTGTAAAAGCGTTTGGTCTGCCCACATCTGACACCTTTCGAGATTCAAATTTTGAACCAAGATGGTCGTTTAATTAACCTTTCTTTAAGCAATTAAATAAAAAAAAAATCAACTGGACGACTAATTAAATAAATTTACTCTAAATTTTAACTGTCAAAAACTAAAAATTAGCAATAATTTCTTATATATTTAATGTTTCATATTTTCTTCAGTCCTGAATTTGAAATTTCGCACACTTATGTTTTTGTAAGAACGCATCAAGTTCTGACATCAGAATCAATGGCAATGTGAAGTACAATTTTTCCTCGCATCTGTTGCACCTTCCTATATAAGAACGGTTGTATCTGTTTCAGTTTTCTTTTATTGTTACGGCTATTGATAAAGTTATTGTTGAAAATTTAGATATGTTGCTGTATTTCTGCATCGGAGATCGAGAGCGAACTACCTATTACTATAATCTCTTCCAAACCCCTTTCTAATAGGCTTCTTTCTTTGTTACTGCCTTTCTCTAATAGTTCATCTTTCTAGTAATCCTTTTTTTCTAGTAATCCCTTTTCTTTAGTATAATCTCTTTTCTCTAGTAATCCCTTTTCTCTAGTAATCCCTTTTCGCTAGTACTTTATTTCTATATTAATTTTATTTCCCTAGTAATCCCTTTTCCCTAATAATCCCTTCTTTCTAGTAATCCCTCTTTTCTAGTGAGCATTTCTCTAGAAAACGCTCCTTCGTTGATACGTCCCTAGCTCTCCAACAGCCATTATATACTCTGTTACAAGATCCTCTCTCTTCTAAGCCCCATTTATTTCTCTCTATTACACAACGATCGCAAAAAGTAGTGAGAAGTTGTTACTATTTTAGTAACAATATCAACCACTGTCATTTCTTCATCATTATTGGTCGATTAATTTCTTTAAATTTAACGGTTACTTTTGAAAATGTTTATACGATAATAAACGAAACGTTAAGTAATAAAATGCATTGAAAAATGTTTACATCCGATATCTGTGTTCTGTTTTTGATAAAACTACGATGGCTGAAGAAAAAGTGTTTATAATATTAGAGATGTTTTGTTTTCCTTTTCATATTAAGAATTTTATTGAGGTGTAAATTTATGTACGATGAAGCACGTTTGTGGTTATGCGTATGGAAAATGCGCTACATTAATCTAACTCATCTTTAGTTATTATCAAGATCCTTTTGGAACGTCATTACCAGAGCTTATGTGTTTTTCCTTTTTTTATTTACGCAGGTTTCTTTGTTGTTATTTGCTTTGGGTGCAGTAAAAAAATCCTGGGCTTGTACAAAGAGAAATTCAAGTGCAAAGAAGGGAATCAAAGTGCTACGAGTGGAAACGAACACATGAAAACAATTGAAACTCGTCTTTAAACTTATATACAAACTGTTGTAAATAATTGTTTAGCGAAGAACAAAATTATTGCTTCTGGTAACTTGCCATGATATCCAAGATAAAGAGGCAAAAACGGACAAAGGACAATCAAATCGTCATATTAAGATAGCGCTTGCCATAAATTAGAAAAACCAAACAATAATCACTCGTTCCTCTTAACTGACGGGGAAGCATGCATTTCACTTCAAAATTCACCCATAAATGGCTTGGAGAGAAAGTGCCGACTTATGATAGATGAAAGACTGACAAACACGGTTAAAAACATAGTATTTAACGGTATTTTCCGTGTGGATGATCTTTGATGATTGTAAATCGAGATAGATAGATAAATAGATAAATACTTTGTTAGCATGTACATGGTAGCCATTGGCTGAATTACGCACAATAACTGTATCTACTAAAAGGAAAAAAACTTTAAACATAATACAAAAGTTACAAAAAAAAAATCCAAAAGATGTGTAAACTAAAATAGATTGCTGTTCTTGTTATAATCAAATTACACTAAAAGTTGATAAAACTGTTCTTGTGCGATTAGTTTTGTAAATATAATCAATCTTTAAAAATACAGGAGATACTGAAAATATTCTATAAGATAAACAACCTAAATATGATATTTAAATTCCACTGAAAATAAATGCAACTGCCCTTTGTATTAAAAAACCCTATTAAAGGATGACAGAGATAAAGGCTTGCGTAGCTCAAATTGAAGTTTCTTCCAGGGGAAGGTCCCACAGTACCAAAAAAAAAGCGCTTTAGATAGGCGATTCTACGTTCGGGTACCTGCACTACAATTAATAATCATATAAATTAAAATAATTACTTGATTATGATTGGTCACGTGCAGTGCAATTACTTTGTAATTCTGTGCAAAAATGTAAATTCTGTGCAGTTAAAATCTCAAAGCTAAAAAACCAGTCAAAATGCAGAAGTTTCTACGACAACGAAGAAGGCATGAATTGTTCGTGTACGCATGAATTGTCACAAACTAACCAGCCAATCAAAATGCGGAAGTTTCTATGACAACGATGAAGGCATGTCGAAATGACCATGCATGCATGAATTGCCTCGTCATTGTCACGTTTTGCTTTTTCACTGACATTTTTTTTATAATTTTTTGTGTATATGATTAAAAACTAATCGAAACTTTTACTCGTTCAATATGGAATTAATTTGCATTTGAGTGTTTTAAGAGGAATCAAAATTGCGTGAGCCCGTGCAAATTAAATCCATAATGAGGTTGTAAACGTTCTATTACATATACCAATTGTTTCAATAGTAAGTAAAAAACATGTGATTTGGTCAGTACATTTGATTTGTTCAGTATATGTGATTTGGTCAGTATACATGTAATTTGGTCAGTACTTGTGATTTGGTCAATACATGTGATTTGTTCAGTACATGTGATTTGGTCAGTACTTGTGATTTGGTCAAGCACTTGTGATTTGGTCAGTACATGTGTACGAAACAATCTAGTGTTTTGAGCCGAAGACAACAAGAAGGTGCTCGTATTGAGCGAATTCTCGCAAAAAAGCAGCTTGTTCAGTTAAAAAGGGCCAAACAAAGGAAATTGAAAGAACAAGAACTAAAATTAGAAAATGAAATTGCAGAGGCCCAAGATTTTATGGAGTTAGCTACAACAAAGGATCAGTTGTATGAAGAGATGGGTTTAGGTGACCATGATTGGCAAACTTTGAATCCAATGGAAGTCAGGTATGAAAATGATAATGCAGTTGTTAATTCACCAATTACGAATCAAGAAAATTTAACACTAAATACAGAACCGAAACAAATTATTGGTTCAACACCAAAACAAACAATACGTTTGCAAACTGATGATCATGTATTTAGCAAAATTGTTACTAGTATGGATGCCATCTTGACAAAAACTAGTTTGCCAACTTTAGAAGTAGTAAAATTTACTGGAAACCCATGTGAATATTTTAAGTTTAAATCCCGATTTAATGAGATGGTGCTATCTCAAAATTTAACTGAAGCTCAGAAAATGAATAGATTACTGCAGTTTCTTGATGGCAAGGCCAGAAAAGCTGTTGTGGGTTTTGAA
>JAOBAY020086233.1:0-10443 GCA_025331085.2 Zoanthus sociatus
TTCTTTATTGCTTAAAATATAAATACTGTATTGTAGAATTTTAATTATTTAAAAATAACACTAAATTCATATACTTTACTGTAAATGAAAAGACTTATAAACAAAGCAGATTTTTAAAGCTGACATTTACAAAATTATTATCTTCTGTTGCCCACATCAACACCACAGAGAAAATTTTAGTTACCAGTGATATCATTTGTTCACAGAAGTATTACCTTTTAGCAATTACTTAGAACTTACTTGGCAATTGGTACAGTATTAATCATCTTCGTCATGACATAGTTAAAAGCTGCATGTTTGTGGAACACCAATGAGACAAGACATTCAGCAGATGTTGTGCTCACAATCACTGACTCAGAAGTGCAACAGTCCCAGAAGATCTCAAGTTCTGGTGGCTTTGCAGATAAAAAAAACTATTCAGTGCACTCCTTGTAAAAAGAAAATGAACTTAGAGAAAACACATGGACATGAGGCCCATTTTATATTAAAGGAAAAAGACAGTATTGGGGTACAACGAATTGATATCTGTAATGAAAGTGAAGTTTGTACAGCACTTTATTTTACTGTAATTAGCAATAATGTTAATTATTAAGAAGGTAGTTAAAAACAGCGGGCAACTTCAATTATAATACTTCTGAAGACAAGTAAGCTGAAAAATGGAAACTAAAAGAAGCTAACAAAATTAATGCCTATTTGTCCACAGCCAGATGTCTGCACTGTACATAGGATGGAATTTACTGCTTAATAATCAAAACTACTGTTTAAGTCTTGCAAAAAACCACATACAGTACAGTGTCTCAGTACAAATTGTATGCTGACAGCAAGCAGTGTGTTTCTTAAGGCTTGGGAAGTGGGGTACACTAAGTGGGAAAGGAGGTACACCTGGAGTGGGTACCTAGAGAGGTCGGGGGACATCCCCAGAATTATTTTGAACTTTCGAGTTTGGGAAAACCAGTACAGTTGTCGGGAACGTCGTTACAATTTATGTACTGGCCTTAAGAAACACTCTGGTAAGTCCAATCTGTTCATCAGATGGTACAAAGAATCCTCACCAGAGGAATGTTATTGCAGGTTCACAAATTAGTGATAAGCAATAAACAGATATAAGGAAACTCAACAGCAAGCTCAGTCAAAGTGGCCTGTTATGTCTAGTTGTACTGTAGTTGTTGTTAGTAGTTGTCAGTAGTATAGTTCTAGTAGTAATAGTAGCAGCAGTAGTAATAGCAGTAGCAGTAGTAGTAATAGTAGTAGTAGTAGTGGTAGTGGTAGTGGTAGTAGTAGTAGTAGTAGTAGCAGTAGCAGTACATAGCAGCAGCAGCAGTAGCAATAGTAGTAGACTGTAGTAGTAGTAATAGTAGAGTAGTAGTAGTAACTTTATTGATCCTCGAATTGTTGATAGCTCATAAGAACTAATTTCTCTGAGTACAGTGGCTTTCTTGTACTCTATCAACGATTTCCGGTGTAAAATACAGGTGTCATCTTACTTTCGCCATGTCAATCAACTGAATATAACGGGAGAATAGGTCGATTTACCTTTTGTTTCTTCGTTGTTTAATCTTTCCTTATACGGGTGTAACATGTAAGCAATTTCTATTTACATCGAAAGAATTCGGAAAAGAAAGTAGTTTATCCCTCTATTATTGAATTTTTGAAAACAGTGCCTGTGTAGGATTGGAAGAGAAGACAAAAGCCAAACAGAATTTAAAACCATTCCATTACCTTTTTTTTTTCCAAGTTTTTTTAGAAGCTAAAAAGGAAAATTTTACCTTTAACAGCTCTAATTTTGGGCTGCTCGTTGTGATACACATTAATGAGCAACCTTCGTTCATTCTAAAAAATCCGCGCCTGCAATTGGTCAAAATCATTCTCGTGATTTCAGCCTACCTGCCACTAACTGGCAAGACCGTGCGGTTATGAACGTTAACCTTTGTTTCTTGATTTAACCGTCGCCGAGTCTTCAATTCAAACCACTGAATATATGAATACATGCTCAATTTATTGAGCTTTTAGGGGCAACTTTAGAATACCCCGACGCTGTTAATATAATTCTGCGCATTTGTTTTTAGAGTCGAATGCGTAGAATAAATCACCATGGTATTAAAGACAGTGTCGGGGTATTCTAAAGTCTAGCCAGTTTTTACTACAGCAAAAGTTGTCACTTAATATGAGGGTGTACACTCAGGTTATTCAGCGTAGTTATTCACCTATAAGCCAATTTCAGTTACAAGGTGAGACCCCTATTTGGATAAAGTAAATTCGCTTTAGCAGTCAACGAAAAAAATCAGAAACGTTTCGGCTAGAAGCTAAGTATTCAAAGTTTGATTCAACACACAAATGAAACAAATGGATAAAGCTGACCTATGAGAAAATTTATTTTAGGATCACATGTACTGATTGTCTATTCAGTTTCTGCACGAGCGAAATTATCGAATCTGCATTAACTAAGTAAATACTAATTGATCCGCATTTGTTTTGCTCAAAGTACTATTGAAACTGTTAAGGATTCACACAATTAAACCATTGAAAATCATAGTTCTGGAAACTATAGAACTCTTTCTGTTTGCCTCTACTGGGAGGTTTTCACCGCGATGTATCAGTATTTATTACATAGATATGAGTGTTTTACTGTAGACTTCATATGAAATTACATCCGGGATACGAGTGGCATATTTTCCATATCCTCACTAGTGAAGATATCGCTGGCGTCTTTTTTCCTTTGTTTTCCATCCCCCTTTTTTTTTTTTTATTTTCATAACACGAATAATTCATAATGGTTTTAAGGGGGTTACTTTAACTATTTTTTCCACTTGAAGATAAACTTCATATGTTCCACGCCACCGTGTAATATCCTTTATGTATTTTAGAATATGCGAAAGTTGTAATATAGTTTGCCACTACCATATTTCAACTGGTCACAAACCTTCATTTTTGGTTTGTGTACATTGCAGGTGGACCGGAGGCCATGTGGTAGCTTTGGTGCAGCAAATAAAACTGGCTTTCTCTGTATTAAACAGACTGCTGCTGAAAAGAGGAAAGGTTTGTTGAACAGATAATGATCACATTTGTATTACAGCAAGCTCTGATACGTGGGTTTGTTTCTTCTTGCCAATTAATGATTATTTTATTGTGTTCCTAATGGCTTACAGAATTTATAGGTCTATCATGTAGATCCATGCAGTGGGTTTTCAAGTTCCCCTGCTTACAGTATTATTCCCAGCTAAGCTATTATTTAATGTTAAGCAAATGCAGATCGAGGTATATCGGAATTTCTTTAAGGCCTATCTAAAGTAGCCTTTAAAGTGCGCACATTTAACATCTGAGTGACCCGTTAAATGAAAACGATCTCTTAGTACTGGCCTCTAGGACTGAGAACTGCATAGTATTTTGTTTCCATGTTACTGCTGTACGCTTTCACGGACCTCTTTTGTAGCTAATGGGCTCCATATGCTGTTACTATTACACTACAATGGTCTTTGTTTTCCTTCCGGCCTGAAACTTGTTTTTTGCGTTTTTTTTTTTCGTTCGTGAAATTTGTGTGCAGTCAAAGTTGAAGATGATCGAATGGTATGCACAGCAAGAAATCCAACTGCATCACCATTGTTTAAACTACCTATTGTTTTGCCGACAGGGCAATGAAGTCTCCCCTCTGGAGCATGCGCTTACGACACAAGTTCTACAGCAGTTTCATGATAGCAGTACAGGTTCTTATGGCACATATTCAGGTGGGATAGTCATTACGTCAGTTGCCAATTCTTGATTCTTGTTTTTGCGATTATGAGTTTTTCTGTTTTTGTCAGTTATGATTTTTTTTTTTTGAAAACTAGTTGTAAGAACCTTATCAAGCTTCAATAAAATTAGAAATTTTGATCATATGTATTATTGGTCATACATCAGCTTCTCTGATAAGGCCGTTAAATCGTAGAACTCGCAGACTACTGCGCATGTGTGTGTCTGATGTGAAAGGTCTCCGTTCACCTTACAATAGTAAAGATGGTGTCTTTAATTACTAGGCCTTTACAAAGCTAGAAATTACTTAAAGCCTTAGTAAGGTATTCTTTTTTTCTTATTCTTGTTATTAATATTATTATCGCAAAAATAGAAAATTTTGTATTCGGAATATTTAAGTATCGAACGAAGGAGATTGAAGTAAATTTTAAACTAAGTCCATTTATAGGGCCATTTGGTTTATGAGGCTATTTTGTTCACTGGGACCAGTGCCTATCTCAAGCATTAAAGCTTTCACAAGTGTGAGCACCTTATCCAAGATGACACGGAAAATTGCGGACGACTAATTTTTATTTCATCTGGGTTTTTTTGCCAAAGCATTTGTGCCCAGGCTACTCTCGCTCAGTTCAGGTTGCTTTCTATTTTCGTCGAACAAATTAGTTAGCTATGAATGAATTATTAGTAATAAAAACTATTAAAAAACGGTTAAGGTTGACCATTGATGATGATGATTGATGATAATGATGATGATTGATGATGATGATGATTGATGATGATGATGATTGATGATGATGATGATTTTATTTTTAAGTCATTTTGGACTTTTCATCTTGTTTTACAGGCCAGAGTCATCTTATCACTGTTATCGCTTCATATGTATATCACAGACTGGACAGTAAGCTGCCAACACTTGCTGCTCATCTTCTCAAGAGACTGTCCTTAGTAAGTGTATTTCCAACTTTTCTCATCATCTGTTCAAGAAAACTCTCCCATTTTATTTAACGTCAATAATAGAGCTTGGTCTTCTGCTCTGTAGGTCAACTAATGGTAAGCAAAGGTTGAAGATAACTGTCTTGTTAAGATCACTTTAGTACAAGAGTACTCACAAAATTCTTTAGATTATATTCTATGAAGTACTTGAATTGAGCATTAAAATTTTGTGCCTTGCAGGTTGCCCCAATGTCGATGTATGCGAGTTTTGGTGACGAAGCAGTAGCACTGAGAGATGCTTATGTATCAAGAATTCAAAGTAATACCGAAGTAAGTTACGTGCGTTGATTTTATATCTTAGCTATCATTAGCCACAAGCATGAAGCAAAAACTGAATGGGCAGAACGATATGTAATTGACGAAGCTAGTAACAAGACACTGGTGAATCCTGAATTTTGATCCCCATATTTTTGTTACGAAGCGAATGAAGCAAGCGAGCAGAAACTTATAATCAAAATGTAAAAAGAAATCTCGATTTCTTCAGTTCACGTTCCTTTAACCACAATTCATTGCGTATTTGCCCTTCTTTTAACCAGAAGTCCGTTGGAACCAGATTTCACTTCACACCCTGGCAAAGCCTCATTTTGATCAATCGTACGGACGCAAACCAAGAGATAAGAGGATTTATACATGGTTAAATTAAAAACACACTTTTAAACAAACCAAATATCCACAGAATTACAATACTTTTGGGCTATACAAGTTTTAAATATCATGTTTTTCACTTATTTTTCTTTTAGGCTAAAATGGACTTTGTTAGTCTGTTAAGTTTATTTGTCCTTTAAAAAATTCTTTACCGCTTCGTTGAAAATTTGACAAACGAAAAAAATCAATGCAACTTCATCAGTTGAAGCTTGTGTCTTTGTCATATTAATTTTTCAATGCAGGCAGTTTAAACTAAAACACTAATAACTGACGCCCTGTTTGACCATAAATCTTTGCAGGTCGTGGTATGATTGATGGACGGTAATTCTATTGTTAGTCTATAGTACTCGGAAATCGAGATTGTATTTCCACTGCAGCAGATGCTCACATAGCTTGATAATGCTTCTACTTCGCAGTCTTGGCTGCTCGTTGGCAAATAATGATAGTAACTTAATAGGTTGTATTTAGGGTTTAGGTGTTTCTATAACTTTGTGTTCAGTTGTATATCTCTAGGTATGCGTAGATTTTCCTGAACGTTACGACCCTTTTAAAATGTTTGTTTAGACAATGCACCCTCTGGTCATTAAAAGTCAATACAAGTCTTTATTTTGTTTCTTGCAGATTTAAGGCCTTAAAACGATCTTAAAGTTGATAAACTTTCTTTCTTAAAAAGACTAAACTTTATTCTTAAAAAGCATTATATATGTAATGGGAATGAAAGCCAAATCTTTCAGCATATCTGAAGCAATTTTAACGAGAGTTTTGCGTCTTTTAGGTTTTGAACACCTTTGCATTGACTGTGCGAAACGACTCTAAATCTACCTTTGTTGATCAGAACTTTTTTGTTACTTAAATTCGCTTGCGAAGGTGTAATTTTGTTTACCGTAGAAATTGTTTATATTAGCATTTTTTTCTTTCTTAAATTATATTTTTCTAAGATTTTGTATTACAAATTGGTCTTAATGAAATGTTTTACTTTTGACAATAAAATGTCTTAAATTTGTTGACTCCTGACCTGCAAGATTCCTGTTTAGACTCTCTTGTTTAAGTTCTTTAGGTAATATGAATGTATAATTCTAATCAAGCGTTCTTTTTCAATGTATTGACAGGATGTCAGATTGAAAGTTGCAATTTTAGAGTTCATAGCAACTGCAGTTGAAAGCCAACCTGGGTTGATTGAGTTATTCCTCGATTTAAAGCCTACAGCAGGAGATAGCCAGGTATAATAAAAATGCAATATAGAAATACATACCAGTAACGCAAAGCTATCTAGAAGCTTATGGTGCCAGTAAAAGAGTTCAATTGCAGTGTTAGTATCACTCTACTTTTGGAATAGTAATTAGCCTTTTTAAGAGAATTGGTTTCAAATTTTCGCTTATTACCATACGTGCTCCATTTTCTGTAAGGTTTATAAAAATATTTTTTATTAATAAAGCCCAATACCGCATGCTCTGATTTGCATTTTACAAAAGTGAGTAGAAATCGTGTTTCCACGTCCTGGAAAGCCCTTTAACTTAAGTTGTGGTCCTTGAAAATCCTGGATTTGGCAAAAAAAAAAATTATTTATTTATTTCCAAAATATTAAAAATAATCTGTCTTTGATGTGACTTTGCTCTAAAACAAAAACCGTGACACTACGAGGCTTGATTTTTTGTCCAGAAACAAAACTAATAATCTAAAGTAACCTGCCATTGGTTGCTTTTCATTGTTTGGATTCATTCCGTTTAGTAAAGCGTATTGGTCTTGTGTGTTTATTGTCTAACTGATATTTGAAAAACAAGTCCAAAGCATTCAAATTTTAGTTGGTAGAGAAAGTTCTGGATTTGCTTGAAAAGTTCCTTGAATTTCACATCCAGTAAACAGTGGCACCCCTGATATAATAAAAAAAATCGTGAGAACTTCCTCTTCCAGTTAATAATTTCTTCTTGTGCATATTTGAGAACTTTCAAAACATCCCTCATGCCTATAACTTACGAAACGCACTCGCGTTTGTGCGATTTCTTCTACTAATCCACTGATCAACCACTACTTTGATGAATATAGAGTTCAGAGAGTTCAGGTTGGCTAGTTACTTGGTATATAGTTATTGTTACTCCAACGCACCAGTACCATTCAGTTTATTAACTCTAATATAATGCAAAGATCAAACATTTTCTACACTTGGCGTTGAACCTACTCGTTAGATCCCTACAATAGTTTCTGAAAAGAGTTATTATTATTACAGTTATTAATAATAATAATAATAATAATAAGGATATTAACTGACTTACCTATATCCTTATTATAATAAGGATAATAACTGACTTACCTATATCGCTTTATTCGTAAGCTGTAAGCACTTCAGTGGCTATTCTGAAAAATCAAGTCAAGTTTATTGAGATTTTATAATTTTCAGTGTTTAAAAACTGACTGGCATTTTGGTGTTTTTTCTCCCTTTTTTTAGGATTACCAAATCGGTCCAAACAGTTGTCTTAAGGCTGTGCTCCGTAATATAGATCCAAAGGACAAGGTAAGAGTTTACACAGTTTTAACTTTGATTTCTCTAGTAATCGCATTTATTTTCAGCTGCCTCTCTTATCCCACCATAAATTCTCTTCCTCCACACCTAATCCTCCCTTCTTCCACACTTTATACAGTCTTCTCCTCCTCCACCACCACCTTCTCTTTCTCGACACCTCCTCCTCCACCTTCTCTTCATCCACACTACAAATCTCCTCCTCCACCTTCTCTTCATCCACACTACACATCTCCTCCTCCACCTTCTCTTCATCCACACTACACACCTCCTCCTCCACCTTCTCTTCATCCACACTACACACCTCCTCCTCCACCACCACCACAACGTTTTTCTCGACACTGAGCTCCTCTTCTTCCTCCACACTCCACTCCTCCTTCTCCACCACCACCATCTCTTTTTCGAAATATAGGCCTCAACAAACCTCCTCCTCCTCCTCCTCCACCACCTATAAAAGCCTCGAATTTCTGTATTTAGTTAGCCTAGCCAAGAGCATTGAAAAATGTTTTTTACACATGTTGATAATCCTTTCTTTACAATCACCAGACGACTGTTGCTGCACTAGTTGCTGCAGCGCAGATGCTGCTACATGCGCTGTGGCACGATAGAAGAGACAAAGCTCTTGTTGCAATCAGAAACAGGTATTATATAAATTCTCTTGACTTATGGTATATTTTAGTTTATGCAAGTTTTACATTTTATTGCACTTGCTTCTCTGATCCTGCTGTTTATGAATAGTTTCGACACTGGCTAACCTATTTCTCAAACACTTTATGGTAACAAATTGTTAATAGTTTATAGCAGTTGGTAAGGTCTCTGCTTTCTAGCCGCAAGGGCCTGGGTTCGATCCCTGGTTTGCCGAGATTTAAATCTTCACATGACTTTATTTCCTCCAAAGCTAACTCGGCTTTTTATCCTTAAAAGGTCGGTAAATTTGTAGTCGGGTCTTCTTGAAGCTATTTGTCCCTTCCGGGAAGATTTCAAGAATCTCATCAACTTTAGACTATAGAAACCCGAGAAAAACATCTTTTCCAGTGAGCCACTAAGTTCAAGAAAAGATTTATCTTTTTTATTCGCTTGTGAAATTAGAGCTGTTACGAATCAAGTTCATAACTATTACTTAATTTTCCAGAAATCCTTCAGCTTATTTTTTCCCAAAAAGAATGTTTGAGATGCTTCAGAGAGCTTTTGATTGTATATTTCAAACACTTTCACAAGTTTGCTTCCTAGTATTTGCTTTTTTGTTCTCCGTGTACTGTACCACATTCTGGTATTAAATTTGATTTAGTTGCTGTAGTTGAGGGTTTGAATAATTATTGTTTTCTTAATGTTTAAATCTATTTAGTCCCGATTTCTGGGTGAATCTGACAATACCACTTTTTACTGAAATCTGCAGCACCGATGAAGAGGTAAGTTGCTTGCATGTAAAATACTCAACCTTTTTTTCCAAGTGTCAAATGTTTTAATATTCTAAACTTAAATATAAATATCTATATAGCATGATTATGTCTTGAAGTAAAGTCGAAATATATTGACATCACGCTCCTTTTCTTCATCCAAAACTTGAACCAAAGCTTTTACTTCGTTTTATTTTTGTTAAGGAGGCACAATAACGAATACTTCATTTTGAAATATAAATACATTGTTAGAAATATTCATTTGGAAGGGAGTGAGACAGGAGGGGGAGGGGGAGGGGGGTGTCACAACATTTTGAGACACGAACAAGGGGAAGGTGAAGAAAAAAAAGGCCAAAATGGGAGGGTGAAACAAATTTGAGCCAGCAGTGAACAGTTAGATATAACAATAACTTAATAATAATGATGATAAACAAAAAAAAAATGTTTTTAACATCAGCATGAAACTATCCTAGTAATATCTCTATAATATATAAAGTTATACACATCTCTACGTTTATTTGTCTATAAAACGTGAAACGTAACAACTTATCAATATTAATACGAAACATCAATAATAACAATAATGTGATTCAGATTAACATTGTTACATCAATGCTATGAAATAATCATTTTCTAAATACGTAATATTCATTCAATTTTGGTCCCTAGTGAGGGAGTAATTTTTAAAAAACTCCAATTTGGAAATTTCCAATCAAAGTATGTTCAAGTTTGTAGATTTTTTTGTGATAAAAGACGATGGGTTTTAACCAATATTGTTTTTGTCAGGACTATAGTTACCAGATACAAACGGTGTCCTACGCGTTACAGATTATTGCCCTGGAAACGTATTACGTAGCCAGGTGAGTTGACTGCTGTTACCAGATGTTCTTCATCTTCAACAAACGTTCATTGTGTATCCAGCGCGTGTGTTTATTTATAAACAAACTACTCTTAATCTTTAAGTGTTGTACCATGTTATCTCATTGATTGTACCATGTTATCTCATTTATTGTATCATGTTATCTCATTTATTGTACCATGTTAACTCATTTATTGTACCATGTTATCTCGTGTATTGTACCATGTTATCATTTATTGTACCATGTTATCATTTATTGTACCATGTTATCATTTATTGTACCATGTTATCATTTATTGTACCATGTTATC
>JAOBAY020086244.1:0-10437 GCA_025331085.2 Zoanthus sociatus
TTTTTCGCATCGTTGGTTGTTTTCTATTTCCATGGCTACCTTGTTTCTATTGGCTAGTTTTTCATCTCTCTGCCTATTAAAACTCTACATTTTTTTGTTTTTCTTCCCTTTACTCCGACGAAGGACTAACGTCCGAAACGTCATTAAGTATTCTCTCTTTTACAATGTAGAATTTACAATTTTATTACTTACACCGACGCAGCTCAAACTAGTTTACCTCTAGTTATTTTTCTATTTTATGGCACACCTCCCTGACGCTGTCAACTGCAGGACAGCCGAGCTTGAACAGGAAATGATTGAAAAATTCTTTTGCCACAGCTAAATCATCCACCTTTTGCCAACCACCTGTAACAGGGAAAGAGGTAACATCAAGTTTGTTTTATCGTTTCAAAGCAACTGTATTTAGAACTTTTTTGATAAAAATGTTTTCTTTCTGAGGGTGACAGAGGAACTAAAAACCTTGGTAAATGATAAGAGCGTCAATTTTGCTTTCAGCTGTTGCACTTGCTAACTATTGAAATACGGGTTGGCATAGTTGTCATTGTTCTCCCAACACCCACCTCTACAACTGGGGATCGAAGCCAGGGGTCTACACGTGGGCTGAGATTTATTGTTAGTTTTGCAACATCTGAAACATTGCATATGTCATTAATGTAAATTAAGAAAACTAGTGGACGTAATATGGAAAAACACCGCTTTTATCGCCTTGCCGTCTATTTCCACAGTATGTGGAAAAAATCCGAGAAACCCAAAGAGCTCAACACAAACATGGTCAAAAAAGACAAGCAGTTCCCATCAGGAACCTTTGGGGTGTGTTTCCAAGGTACCTTTGGCAGCTTACAGGTCTGTATCAAAGACTTCAGTAGCAGCTCGAAGAACAACCCAATCTTTCTCTTTTTATTAGCATTTTAGAAAGTGGCACTTATTCCATTGTCACTAAGTTTCAGGGAGTGTCAGGGGCTTCGGTATCTCTTGCACAAGCTTGTGAAAATGATAGCAGGCTGAGACATACAGTGCGGAGACAAAGGTTTTGGTATCGTTATTCATGGACCTCACAAAAGCCTTAAAATATCTTCATGAAAGTGAAAAAAAAACTACACAACGATACCAAAGGAAACAATATTGTCCTTGAAACTGAACATGAAACTGTAGGGAATCTAAAAGGCATTCTTGCTTGTCGACTTTGGAAAGGCTTATGCGATAAACAATGCAAAGAAATACTGACGCAAGTGTGATTGTCAAAGGTACCCTGATCTTGCTCCAGAGTTTACGGAGGGTGGGCCACAATCAAAGGCCAATGACATATTTTCCTTTGGTATACCTTTCGTGTGGTGAGCCACAATCTAGGAAACTATTGGTTGTGCCATTTACAACCGGTGTGTTGAGGTTAAGCTGCAAGCAAGGCTTGACATTCAAGAAGTTAAGGCTGAGCTTGAGTCAGTTTTAAATAATGAACTGCATAACTGTAAAGACAATGAATAAGCTAAGAAAAAGTGATGTAAACAGTTTTTATTGACAGACTAGAAACTTAGTTTGGCAACTTTTGTCCTTTTTACACAATCGTAAAATAGTTTAGACAAAGTGTGGAGTAAGTACGATTCTGAGTTCTGCATTTGAAGAATTTTTTAAAAGATAGACGGTGGTTAAAGACTTCGTCTACTAAGCTATATCAGTATACAGTATGAACTTAAGACATCCGAATTTGTTGTGTTCCTTTTAGATTTTCGCGCGGATATCTTAAAAATATTTAAGTTTATTCTAACGATTAATGATTTTTAACGTAGTTTTCAAAATATATTATGTTATACATTGCATCAGTTTAGCATTAACCTCACGTTTTTTTATATATAAATATGTATATGGTCATATAAAGCAATTTTAAATAACCAAAGCAGATTACAGTATAACTAATGAGAGGTTTGACAGATTTCACATTACTAGTTTCCACCACAAGGATATATCAGTTAATCTGATTGACATTTTTAACACTATCAGCTATGGTGTGGTGTGAGGAATCCGTGGAATGTTGGAGTAAAACTCCAAGTTCTGATATTACATATCACTTAGCAACATATGTCTGGCTCGTCGTGAAAAATCTAATTCTATTTTGTTCAAAACAAAACAAAATAGGCAAAAGCTTGACTTAAATATTTCTGTTACTGATTCGATTTTTAGGAATTATACTTGATGAAAATTTGTCTTGTAAATCTCAAATGCGAACATTGCAGAAAAAACTTTCTAAATGAACAGGTATTATTTACAAATCAAGTTTCTGCCTTGATAAAATTTTATTATGCACTCTCTAATATAGCTTAGTTTATCCTTATTTATGTTACTTTGCGATTGTCTGGGACTCGACTTATCAGTTAATTCTTAAGAGCGCCTTTCCGTAAGAATCGAGAATTCGGCGACAAAACTCAAATTTCGAAATCCTTCATATTTTGTCAGGAGAAACCCTTTGGTAAACTATTATCGAAAATCAGAATAAAACTTTCGAAAAAAATTTCGTTTCTGAAAAATTTGAAAAATTCGAAATGGCCGGTTTGCGTGCTGGACGCCATTAAAATTTTTCGAAAATTGATGGGTTTTCAAGAAGCTCTAAAACTCTCGCGGCTCGTCCTATTCAAATGATAATTGTCAGTTTTAAAGAACCTTTCCGTTAAAATCGATTATCAAAAAAATATTCGCAGTTTTTTGAAATTTTCATATTTTTTTTTACGTTTTAACGTTACTCACCTGAGACACTTTGATACAACAGCTAGTAAATGGAAGACTTTGGAGCTTCAAATCGCTATCTGGTACGTCGAGATTCACACTAAATTTTACACATAATCAAAGATCTCATTTTGCTCCATAAAATATCAAAAATCCAGCTTGGGTAAATAAAACGACGCCCGCTGGGAGAAGTTCGAACATACGGATTTTTCATAGAAAACCTTTGTCACGCATAATTATTTAACTTTAAGTAACGACAACATTTCAAATCGCTGCATCTAAGTTTTATTTAAATCATTGCTAAATACAATTTTTCTGTTGAAAATTAACAGTAGACATCAGCAATCTTTGTTTGAAATAAATATTGATGTAAAACAAATTTTAAAACAGTATTTGACAAGAGAAAGCTGATAGCAGTGTTTAATTCATGTTTAAATCAATGTCACGCAGTCAGACACTTGTCAACACCAAAATCGCGTAAGCACACGAATTCAAGTTTCAATTTACGTTCAAATAAAACTTTTCATTTACTTAAAAATTACCACTTGGCTAAAGTTTCTATTTTAAAAAAAAATTCTTAGCAGTAAAATAAGTATGTACATGCTACAGAAGCAAACTGACAAAAGTACGTCAAGTATAACACCATACAACCGCAAGGTATATTGTGTTAGTTTCATTTCAGGTTACATGTGTGGCAAACACACACAAAAATGACAAACAAGGACGATGTTAACACTTCAATTAAAACAGTTAAAACAATTTATCAATGAAATCCCATATGAATGACGATGCGCCATTCCATGTACATGTTTAAACGAAATTCCTTGTTTCTGGTACAAAATCAACGGAACTTTCATTTACACGAAGTTACGAGGCATCAGGTGGAGGTGTAGGTGGGGATAGCGTCAACAGGGGTGCTTTATCTAATTACAGAACAATCTGTTGCCGTTGCTCAAAGTTAAAAAAAAAATACTTAAAATAGATTACGCAATAAAACTGAATAATAAATTAGTAAATATTTTATGCCAAAAAAAAAAACAACAACAACACAGTTCTCAACAAATAATTGGTCGCCGATTTCACAAAGTAAATTCCTGAATTTTCAACTTCTAAAATTGAAATACTTTTTTTTTAAAAAAAAACAATAATGGTAATGAGCGACTCACCAAAGACGTAATGACCGACCGTGTGATATAGCTGGCAAGCTTCCAAGTCACTGATTTTATTCCAGCGAAACAATGGCATCGTGCTCGTTTTCATCTTTGCTTGAAAATACATCAAGTTGCGGCGAAAGTGCCGAGTCCAAACTTACAAGTTGTATTACATTAGAGAAATGCCAGAAAGAGGCAGTGCATCATCTCAGGGCAATGAAAATTAGTTTTCGCGAAAACAATTGCAGTGAAATGCGCTTGCTCCTCGCTCGAGCTGGTGGGTACAGAATTTTCAAATGTTCTTTTTATATTTTATATTTCTTATTGTTGTAGCAATAATTTCTTTTTCACATGAAGGTGTGTTCAAAATCGATGAAGTCCATAAAAGTCTAACTATCTGTCCACATCACCGAGACGTTTACGGCCTTCGTTGGCGATCTTCTAAGAGAAACTGTATCATTCCAGAAATAATTAGTGGGCACAAGAAGTCAGCAAAACGTATACAAGGCGACAGGGGTGTCGACTTCGACCAGTCAGAGTTTTTATTTGACCGATGCGGCTTTCTAGTGCCAGTTGGATCACGTAAGTACAAAAAAAGCGGTTTCATAACATTCGTGAGGAAATCCATGGTCCCTTCCCCATCGCTTTAGTCCGTTTCACGCAAAGTGTAATATCATTTCAAATATAAATACAATGCATCAAGACTACGAAACATTGTTTTTTATTTACAAGTTTGGTTCACCAAATAAAAAGTAATAGTTTAACACAGCACTTTTATCAATGTCACTGACAACGTTATCATTGTTATCATCATTAAGATCACTTAGGGACGCACAATTTTGATTTTTGAGGAAGGGGGGGAGGGAGGTGGAAGGTTTGTCCTTGCAAGAATGATTTTTTCCCGGTAAACAAGTAAGATACTTTTTTCCGTTAAAGTGCAGCACAAGACATTTTTTACCAATGTAGAAATTATTCTGTTTTGGCACTTTCTTTGCACGAATTTTTTTTTCTAGATTGTATGTATATGGTGCAAGTTTTTTTTATTTATTTTTTCTAGAGTTGCTGTAATTTTTTTTTCAAAACCTTTCCATCCTATCCCCCATCAAAAATCAAATGGTTCCTTCCTAAAAAGTCAATTATCCGGTCTTAATAGAAAAAAGTCAATGATTACAAAATTACAATATCTTTTACTTTTTTCTAATTGACCGGAAAACTGACTACAACGTACATTTCCATTCTGAGATAACTTGAATTTTTTGTCGGATTGTTTCGGGTGTATAAAAAAGATAACAGATATAGGATAAAACAAATGGCAATGCTGGAAATTATGTTTTTTTTTCTTTTAGCAATTTGCAGACAATGCAGGCAACATATTCGAGAACTGGCAAATAAGGCAAAACAAGATCAACAGGCATGCCATTTGGAGGGTCAGTTATCTGATCAGCGAGTGGGCCGATCCATTCTTCCATCCGTCGTCGAACCAGCCTCTCCGGACAAAACTGAAAGTGAAACAAAGCAAACCGCTACATTGGAAGAGGTCTTGTAAATTTTTTACTAGCACTAAATTCAATTGTTTGCCTGTTAGTTAAAGCCAGGTTGGCGTAGTGGTCATCAGTCGCCCCTCCCACATCTGCGACCGTTATCGAGTCTGCACGTAAGCTGAGATTTGTCAATGTCAATCTGACTGCGAGGGTTTCTCTCCGGGTACTCCGGTTTCCCTCCCTCTGCAAGTTCAACTTTCACGCCAAGATCCGAGCAGTCGAGCGATTAAACATTAGCCGCCTCTGGCTGGGAAGAATGGGCAACCACTTCCTTCGCCATTGACGTTAATTAAAGTATTTATTTATTTATTTACTAAACCCTGTCATGTCCAACTCCGTTTTTTAAATTTCTTGTTTTTTTAGGAATTATTGAGGATTGATAAGTAAAACTGATAAGTAAAATTGTTTTCTTTTTCTCTACAGGGAGATGATAGCTATGACAGTGCAAACGATGTTGCGAACCTTATGGAGCAGCTGTACTTAGGAAATGACAGAAGTTTCATTCCAAGTCCACAGGAAACGGACAGCACGGCTTCATCAGCCAATGAGGATTCTGAACATCAACGAGCAGCACTTAATGACTTTTTGCAGGCCTGCCATATACGACCTGTGAGCAGTAGGGAATGGAAAGCCTGGCCAATTGCTGACCTAAGGACTCGACAACGGTACGTGGCTTACGCGGGGCACGCAGTAGCAGCGTTACTGACAGTGTTATCTGCTAAAAATGCTCAACACCTGTGGCAAGCACTGCAGTGTAAAGGTGTTGTGAACGAAAGACTAAGCATTGAATCGCGTTCACTTCCGTCAGAGTGGGCATATCTTGAAGCCCTCGCTGAAGCATACAAGATTGCAGACAGCTGGGACACCAGGAGACAAATACTGTCCATTATGGCGGGAGTAGCAAGCTTCGAAGCTATTTGTGAATTCATTCCAGGTCTGACCCCTTATCGTTATAGTGCCGCCAAACCTCATGGTCTCCAATTTGGGCGTGGTGCAGCATTACAGGTTGATAAAATTCCTCGTCTCCGAATAGAAAGAGACCAATTAGACCATTTCCTCGGCTTCATAACAAGTTCACACCTAGTTCAAGATTTGCCGTTTGGTGAAAAGATGCTTCACTTGTCGTCTGGCGGACGTATTACTGTGCCAAACGTAATACGAACTATGGTACCTCAGAGAATTGTAGTACAGTACAAGAGCTTTTGTGACGAAACAAATTTTACACCATTCAGTGAATCGACAATGTTGAGAATCTTGTCTTCCTGTAGTGCGTCAGTCCGCAAGTCCTTACAAGGTCTGGACTACTATGCAGCTGAAGGGGCAAAAGGTTTCGATGATCTAGCAGATGTCGTCAGATCAATTGCTGTTTTAGGGCCAGGGAAGGAGTGGGAAATGCACACACTAGAATCTCTGAAGGCAGGAAAAATGTATCTGAAAGGAGACTACAAGGTAATTTTTTCATCACTGATCATAAAGGCAATTGTTTGGGCAAAAGAAAATATTATAATCAACTAATTCATTAATTAAGATAACGCGATAAGATGAGTTGCGGGATAGTAATTAACTAAAGGGTAAAAGTTGATGAAGTGTGGAAAATGTTTGAGTTTTCAAAAAATGCTATCTCAGTATTGCAGCCCTGGAGACAAGATTCAAACTTTTTCCACATTTTACAACTTTTTCAGTGTTAGTTGTGTTTGTTTATGTATTGATTTTGGATGTAAATGCTTCCTCTAGGTTCACCTGAGTGAAAATTCAAACGTCGCAGATCATTGCACTATATACGCTCTTAGTGATCCCAGCGATAAACAGATGAGAATGCACTGCCAACATAACCACTCTGAGCACTGCGGCCAGTGCGATGCGTTGGATGAGCTTATTTTGGACATTCAGAAAGCTACTCAGGAGGCCAAAATCATTTCAGTAGACGAACGAGACGAAGCCTTGTATCTCTTTCAACATGCCCGTGAAGCCATACAACAGTGGAAATGCCACCAAATTCGAACTGTCAGGCAAGATCAGGCTCGTCTTGACGCTATTGATTCTTTAAACGAAAAGACTTGCCTCATAACGTGTGACTGGGCGATGAAATTTCTGCCTCAAAAATTCCGAGAGTCGCAAAGTGACTGGTTTGGAAAACGAGGAATATCATGGCACATTGGTGTAGTAGTACGGCGTGTTAGTGGTCATCTCCAGTCTCAAACGTTTGTGCACATCCTGGAATCCAGCAACCAGGGCAGCTCGACAGTTGTGTATCTTTTGGAACATATACTGCGGACGCTGAAGACTAGCCATCCTGAGATTGAAAGTGTTTATTTGCGTCAAGATAACGCCGGGTGCTACCACAGTGCAACAACCGTCCATTTCATTCCTGCCATAGAGAAATCATCCAGGCTGAACGTATTGTCAATGGACTTTTCTGATCCACAAGGGGGCAAGGGACCAGCCGATCGTATGTCAGCAACTTGCAAAGGCCATATTCGTAGGTACATTAATGAGGGACATGACGTCACATCCGCAAGGGAGATGGAAAGTGCTCTATTATCTAGTGGTGGTGTCCAAGGAGTACGAGTCTGCGTCGTTAAAACTTCTATTATTGATGTGCCAGATCATAGCAAGATTTCTGGAATAAACAAACTCCATAACTTTGACTTTAAGCAAATTGGCATCATAGCTAGAAGGGCATATGCGATCGGTTCAGGGAAGTTAATCCCCAGTTCTGGAAGCAAAGGTAATACTATACTTATTTTTTCTTTGTGTTTAAGTGCGCAGTTCGGAACATATAATATTTAGCGAATGCAAGTGTAATAACAGCAATATCGACCGACGTAAAAATGATAATAACAAATTTAAATAATAATAATAAATGAAGATGATGATGATGATGATGACAATAATCATAGTTTTATCAATAAGTGTTTTATGCGACCACAGTATGAAGTATGAATTAATGATTAATTCATTGTGCAACTCTTAAATTTTTTCATGGGATTTTAAACATCAAGAAAACGTACGTTTTGTCCCCGTTAACTGCTCAAAGGGTTTTCAGTTTTCCATACGATCTTCCAGTTGCATATCGTATTGTTATGATGTGATCAATTACATTTCCCAAAACCCACAGGCACCGAAGAGATAAGAGGTAATTTAAATTTACATTATAGAGAAGATAGTGGAACAGGCCTAGATAGTATATCAGTATCCATGAGCAACATATTATCATCGTTATTGTCAACATATCAATGTTGTCATCATACTCCTAGAATCAGTATCCATTAACAACGTCTTATCGTTATTGTCATCATATCATATTTGTCATTGTAATCGTAATATCGTCCTTAATATCAACCATATTTTCTTATCATCGTTATCATCATCATCGTCATTCCCTTTTTTCCATCTTCATCACACGTCGTTATCATCATATCATCATTGTCATGTTATCTTCCTCCTCAATATTATATTATCATCGTTGTTGTCATCATATTCAGATTATTATCATCGTCCCCATCACTAACATCTAATCATGAACCTAATTGTTCTCGTTTTTGTTACCACTTTCATATTCATATCATCAAATTTAAAATTTCTTATTATATCCTTTTTTAATTATGGAGAAATACTTTTTTCGTGCTCAGGAATCACCCAACATTTCTTGTTTGCTTGCTGTGTTCCATCATGTCCGTAATGAAATCTTATCCAGCATTTGGAGATGCTTCTTTACCGTTCGCTCTTATGGCACTGTGGCCTCATGTCTTTCCTTGTAAGTACTGTTACTAAACTTTGGTTTTGAGTACTTATCAAAACTTAAAGGGGTTATTAAATTAATATTAATACTACTACTACTAATAATAATAAAGACTTTATTAGGTGTCAATGATAAATAATGATAGTAATTATGACTTAGTTGTCAAATTTATTTAGCTCTTCAAAGGCCTACTAATTGGGGACACTATCTTTACCACTTTAAATTGGACGGAGAATTTTCACGTGAGAAACATAAACACATAAAGTCTTCGAGGGCCAACGGTTTAACGTCCTTATCCGAGAAGACGTGAAAGTTTTATCATTTGCAGATGTTAGACCAAAGGCAGTACCTTCTCAATTATTTTAAGACCCTGAGTGCTGGTCTGGCCGGGAATCGAACCCGAACCTCCCGCATGATAGACTGGCACCTCACTAACTAGCTAACCAGACGGCGGTAATTGATATGGAATTGAAGCTTTCATAGTAACACAAACGTTAAACTTTTCATGATAAATTATTTTTAGTTTGATGTTGAATTTTAAAATTTTCATTTGTGCAGTGCACAGCGTATGTCTCTTATTGGCCTTTTTTACCTAGTAGACAAAATTGTCTCCTCTCCTCCCCTCCCTCTTAGACTAGTTTGTTATCCAGTGTTTACCAGCGCATCGACTGATTAAAACAAGCCACTGCTATGGATCGTGTTCTATAATCCGCTTTGTATTTGCTACTCTAAGATTCACCTCTGACTTCAAGCCCTTGGCTTTGAGAGCAAAGGGCCTGAGTGAATGAGTCCTGTACTGATAATAAATGCGGGGAAGGTCATCTCCTTGACCCTGAGAATAAGGGACCGAGGCTCAATCTCGGTTAGCAGCTTATATATCAGCTCGGTTATACTTATGATACCTATGCCATGCTGATAAAATATTCTTCCTCTTCTTTTGGCTATTCTAAAGTTGCCTCTTCCTCCGCCTCCACCTCCTCCTCCTGCACCTCCTCCTCCTCCTCCTCCTCCTCCTTCTTCTTCTTCTTCTTCTTCTTCTTCTTCTTCTTCTTCTTCTTCCTTTAATTTTCTTCATTTTTATTTTCTTTCTTCAAATTCTTCTAATTATTATTATGATAATGATTATTGACAATGGCGTTGATAAAAAAACATCAACTATATATTATAAAAAAAATGATGAATCTTGCAATTTGAGCAACATATTTTATATTTCCGCCACCCTTGACTTAAACTTTACATAACTTTTCTGATATTCAAGATATTTTGCTGATACTTTGTGACTTTTCCT